>WBMY01009032.1:0-10393 GCA_013397315.1 Donacobius atricapilla
ATATTGCCAGTCTGCAACATTATCACTAGGAAGTGCTGCTGTATAACCATGGGGAAAATTAAATCATCAGTGTCAGGAAAATTAATCCACAAACACCAGAGGTTTATGTCCAAAAAGGAGACAGAGGAGTCCTGTAACTTTATTTGAATAAAGGGAGAGGTCATGGGCATTTCCCATGGGGTCTCAAATTTTTACAGGATACAGCCTCCTTTTCATCCTAATTTCTTGGTTGCATTTCCCTCTCTCTTTCCCTGTTGGCTGAGGTACTTGAGAGGTACAGACTTCCCAAAAACGCCTAATACCTAAGACCCCCTTCTAATGTATACCCCCCTTTTTTTTTCCTTTCCTTGTGTCATTCAGTGGAATTCCTATGGAATTTATGGTTCTTCCCATTGTTTCTTTTATCTCTCAGTATCCAATTTTATTTATCAGCAGACCTACAGTTTGTTTGTAAAGACAAATCTCTCTCATTCCATTTATCAATCAGTGGAATCCTTCCCATTGTTTCTTTTATCACTCAGTATCTAGTTTTATCTACTAGCAGACCCACCATTTGTTTGTAAAGACAAATCCCTCATTCCTTTCAATCAGGTTATTCTGAATCCTGTATCTCACTGTTCCTGTCAATGAGATACATGCCATATATGCACAAGCAAAACAAGAAGAAAGCACATTACTCTGTTGAGGACATGAGAGCTTTGCTCAGAAGAAATATTTTGGGAAAGTCAATTGATTATCTGGTGTAAAGACAGTCCAGTTCGCACTTGTGATAAGTAGCAGATGATGATGAATTGGTTTATCCACTACCTGACTTAAATGTGTTACCTTATCAATTCATCAAGTCCAAAGAATATGAGATATTAAATCTATATTAGAAGTATGATGTCATTCTGTTCCATTATCTGATTATGCAAATGATAACCCAACATACTGCAGAATTGGGGCAGTGAAAAGTCTGCTAGAACTGTTTGAAGGTTTTGCAGAAAAGTGAAAAAGAAGTGTGTGATAGTGTTTTTGATTGTTTTGATTTTTGGGGAGATGATTGGCGTTTTTTGCTTTGGGGAGTTGTTTTGTTTAAATGTGAGGGACTTGATTAAAAGTAGATTTCATCAAGAGATGCAGAAAAAGAGTGTTTGCTTAGAAGTTCCAGACAGTCTGTTCAGGAGTGCATGTGCTTAATTTGGAATGGTCAGAGGTCTGACTACGGCAGCTTACTAGTAAGCTGTCAGATTAGATGTTCAATTATGGTTGAATAGGCTGGTGCAGGTCATTACTTAGTAATTTTAAGGTACCAACACCACCAAAAGAAGTGAATTAATGTTTTTGTCATATGTTGCATCATGTGGCAACAGAGTTCATCGTGTCCAGGGAGGTACAGCAGCCAGCAGGGAAACAGACGAGACAAGTCTCCATTTTGTTAAGCCCGAAAATACATATTTATTTCCCCCAGGACTGGGGAGGGAGAGGAAGATGAAGAGAGACGAGAGAGCTGCAGGGGCAGGGTCGTGGGGTTTTATTAGGTTTGCAGGGGAGGAGTCTTGGGGTTTAGGTCAAGGGAGGAGTTAACACAAGGAGAGTAAGATCAAATTTCAGCGACCTTAAAACATGAGCACTCACAGTCATATGTGGTTGACTTGTCATTATTTGGGCAGTAACCTGTCTGGGAAGAACTTTTTATATGTTTTGCATAAAATGTTACAGCCTTAAACTTGGGAGTTTCAAACTATTAAAGAAATACATCTGACAATATTTGAGAAAGATGCAGTAAAGCTAAAAATAAATACTAAAAATGGTAACAAAGAGGTTCAAGAGCAGATCTGATAGAGGTATGAGCCCAGGGCTTCAAAAGAGGACAGTGAATTCTAATCATTTTACCTGTTCTAATTTTTTGATTGCTGCCTAGGTTTGATAGGTAGCTGAGGTAGCAGAGGGGCTTTTTTCCCCTGTTTGGGCATTAAAAAGAAAACTTTTAAAATATCTCTGCGTATACATTATTTACAGCATGCTTTATATTTCAACTTCAGTTTTCAGGTGTCTGTTAAACCATCTAAGAGATAATCTGTCCATATATTTGATGACACAAATTTTGATCATTTTTATTAATACTCTTTTGCTGAAGCAAAAAATCTTTTTTTATTTGATGCTAGCACTGTTGTGCTGGAGATAACTTATTTAACAATGCTTTTTTCTTAAAGTGTTTATGCGTTGCCAATTAAGCAGATTACAAAAAGGACATGCAACAGATGAGTGGTTCCAACTCAGTTCCCATATACCACTGAAAGGTATTGAGCCAGGATCTTTGCGTGTTCGAGCACGATATTCTATGGAGAAGATCATGCCAGAAGAGGAGTACAGTGAGTTTAAAGAGGTATTAAGATTGTTTCCTCATTTTTTCTGTCAAAATTCACTTCCTCTGTCGTTTGAGAGAAATTTCAATAACACTTACAGATGTTGCTAAGTTGTATTTGTGGTGACTGTTATTTTAGCACAAATTTCTGAACATTGTTTTGGTTTTCTTTCAGCTCATACTCCAGAAAGAGATGCATGTTGTCTATGCCTTATCACATGTTTGTGGCCAGGATAGAACACTGTTGGCTGGCATTTTATTGAAGATATTTCTTCATGAAAAGCTTGAGTCACTATTGTTACGAACACTAAATGACAGGGAAATAAGCATGGAAGGTACTGTACTAATCACACTAACATTAGCTGAAACTCTGGGGAGGGAATGACTCCTATGTCTTCATTTCTGTCTCCTCTCTATTGCATCATGTATCAAACTGTGAACACAGTTTATTTTTCTCCTCTGCTTTTTGTTGTCTCATTTTCCCAACTTTACACTTCATTTTTTTCAGATGAAGCTACTACTTTGTTTCGTGCCACCACTTTAGCAAGTACACTTATGGAGCAATATATGAAAGCCACAGCAACACGTTTTGTTCATCATGCACTAAAAGACAGTATATTAAAGATAATGGAGAGCAAGCAGTCCTGTGAGGTGATAACTTGAACTATGTTTTTTTCAAATTTTCATTTGTTGAAATGATGGTCTACTGGTTATTTGCTTTAGAAGCATTTATTAATCCTTCAGAAATAATTTCAGTACTGGAACTGAACTGATTATGAGGTTTTTTTTCTAAATGTGAGTTTGGACAATGTTAATAGCATCACTTTTAAATAAGTTTTTAAACTCAAATTTCTTTAAATTATGTATTTATTCCTTAGCAGTTGTATGTTCTGTTGTAGCAATTACTGAATGGCCTACCTTAAATAACTTGTTTTAAGCTCCAGATATGCTAGAAGTCAATGTCTGAACTAAGTTTCATTTTTAAACTCCCTTACATTAACTGCTTGTGTTAGATCCTATCTTTATTTCTAAAACAACTCTCCTGACTTCTGTTTCACTTGAACTTAATTATGGAAAGGGGAGGGCTGTGTCCTCAGAATACTGGATTAAAATATGAAAATATACATTGTTAGAAAAAGGTAGGTACTTGTGGATAGTGGTAAATGTGCTGTTAAAAGCACAGTAGTGCACTAGAACTTAAAAACTTTGCTTTTTCACATTAGTTTTCTGGTTAGCCCTTGAAACAGATTTGTAAGTTCTGTACAAGTATGAGATCTGTACAGCAGTAGAATATTTAATTTATTTTGAAATAGTATTCAATGTGAAATATTATCAAATTATATATGTAGTTCTATTGAAGAGACAAAACTTATATCTTTTTCCCTTTTGGTTTTAGTTAAATCCTTCGAAGTTAGAAAAAAATGAAGATGTAAACACTAATTTGGCACATCTACTCAGTATACTTTCGGAATTGGTGGAGAAAATATTCATGGCTGCAGAGATACTGCCTCCGTCAGTTTGCACTCTTCTGTTCAAATTTGTACTTGAAAATTCCTGTTTGTGGTTTACACTGCACCATAAAATAGTGTTTTATTGGTTTATCTTATACTAATCAGTACTAAGACTAAATTCTTTAGGGCTGTGTTTTGGCTTAGGTTTTTCAGGGAATTTCTTCCCATCTGTCATCTGAAAAAGACCCTGGGAGAAGAAGGGGGTGGCACCTGGGGGGTGAATAGAAGGTGATTGAGTTAACAAAAGAGTGGCTGATGACTCTGGCATTCCAGTGAAGTCTTTGGGGAGTTTGGGGTGGGGGGTTGGCTCTCCCGCTGGGTTTTTTGTTTTTTTTTTTTAGAAATTGCGGCATAGAAATTCCCGTGAGAGGTGTTGGGGCTGGCCTGAGACTTGCTGGGGGGTGGGGGCTGCCTGCCTTCCTTCCGGTGTGGGATCGGAGAGTGTTTGCGTGCTGTGGGAGTAGTGCATTTGGCTCAGGGGCTTTTGCTACACTGTGATTCGGACTACGATTGAATCTGCCAATTTTACCCTGCTTCTGCCGGCTGCTACTTGGCCATGCTGAGATTGAACGCTGACTGAGTTTGCAAAAGGAGCAATTTACTTCCTTTCTTCCTGGCACCAGCTGGCGGAAGCCTTGCATCCTTTTTCTGCCTCGACAGAGCCCGCTAGCCTCCCTGCCCGCTGCAAGTGAATCACTGCAGTTATCACCTCACTGGAGCTGCCACCGCCCCCTGCTGGTTGTGGTCGTAACTACACCAAAGGGGAGTCCTAGTGCTTGGTGTGTGGGAAACTTCTGTTATTGTGTTGTTTGGTCTGTCCTGGTTTTTTTTTTTTTAATATATTTTCGAGTAAGACACTGTTATTCCTTTTCTTTCTTTTTTTTTTGCCTGAAAGACCCATAATTTTTGGAGTTATAATAAATTGGAGGGAGGGATCTTCTTTTCCATTCTAGGAAGGTTCCCGCCTCCTTGGCAGACATTTGTCTTTTAAACCAAGACAGGCTCTTATATGTACAGAGAAAAAAACAAAACATGAATTGTACTTTTTTGCAAATGTGATGAGTGTACCTTGGCTGGATGTCCAGTACCCACTAAGCCACTCTATCATTCCTCTTCCTTAGCTGGACAGGGGAGAGACAACAAAAGGTTGAAATAAGGACCGTTGAGAGATCACTCACCAATTACTGTCACGGGGGCAAAACAGACTCCAAGGGGTCAGGGAAAGAAGAAAAAACCAAAAATATTGATATATTGTTTCTACAAAGAGCTAGGGGACAGTACTAGTTAGCAGACAATTGTATATATTTAAGTCAGTTGCCAATCTTCAGTCTTTCTACTCTGAAAAAGAGATGGAATTATTAAAAGCATTAACAATACAAATGGGTGGCAGTGGAATGACACCCTGCTTTGATTACTTCTATCTCTTAGGGTATTAGGGAAATGCACAGGTTATTCTTTTCCTTTTTTAAAAAAAGTTAAAATAACTTCTTTAGCCTGAAGCCATTGAATAAAAAGTGTAACAGTTTTCTTTCACTTTTTTATCATTAGCTTTTAATATAAACTGATAAATTTGGCATTGTGCACTGGTTTTGCCTGGGATGGAATTAATTTTCTTCATAGTAGCTGGAATGGTGCTGTGTTTTGGATTTGTGACTAAAACAGCGCTGTTAGCATGCTGGTATTTTGGCTACTGTTAAACAGTATTTTCAGTGTAGAAGTTTTTTTTTTTTTTNTTTTTTTTTGTCCTTTTTGTTATTCAGCTGCTATCTGCTGTTCCTTCCACCTCTGAAAAAAGGTGAGTAGGGAGGGCATGCAAGCAGGACAGTTGACACCAGCTGACCAAAGGGATTATTTCCCAAGTACCTCATGCATGGTGAGGCCCTGTTTTACTGGAAGTGGCTGGACATCTGCCTACTAATGGGAAGTCATGAATTAATTCCTTATTTTGTTTTGCTTGTGTATACAACTTCACCTATTAAACTGTCTTTATGACGGCCTATGAGTTTTTCTTGATTTTGCCCTTCTGATTCTCTTATGCTGCTCAGGAGGAGTGAACAAGCAACTTGGTGGGGGCTTAGATGCTGGCTGGAGTCAACCCATGACAATTGTTTCTGGAGCCCAATGTGGGGCTTGAGAGGTTCTAGATAACAACAGATTTGATCTGAGCATGCTAGACTACATTTGTAGTTCTTATAACTGTTTCATTATTACTTAGCAAGTTGTCACTTGCTCTTGCTGGTCACAGTGTTGCCTTTTTTTCTTGATACTGGTTTATTTGTTACATCATCTGCTTCATGACATGCTCCATCTCTTGCTCTGCCTCAAACTCTAGTGCTTAACAGCTGCTTTTGGCTTTTGCAGTTTGCTGTGTTGTTTATCACTGTTGTGCTCATGTCTGGGAGAGCTATGGTAATAGCACTGGCCTGGAGCCTAATCTGTTGTTTGTGCCATGCATTGCTATTGTCCCAGTACTCTGGAAACCAACTCTGAGGCAATTAAAAATTGCACCTTTTTTCTCTTCTCTGGAAGCCATTTTGTGGGGGAAATGAAGGATGGCACCTTCTCTTCTCTTTGGTGGTAGACGTTTCTTGTCTTGTTACAATGACTGGTTTCTGGAATATCCTTGTGTAATACGAATGTTTATATTGGTATGTGTTGTGAATATAATTTTGGCTTTTCAAAGAGGTAGTCAGCTAATTTGAAATGCCACACAGGGATGTGCTCTGAGGCACATGGGTCATGGGTGGCAAGGTGTATAGAACTTGGGCAGGTACCTAGAATGTTTTCCCCTACAATGAATGACATTGGACTTGAAACCTGAACAGGCATGGAATGTTATTGAAGCAACAGAACACTTGATAAAATTATGCCTTGTCTATATCAGACAACTTCTAGCACTGTGCTGGGGCCTGCTCTACCCCTACTGAACCTATGTTAAGCACTTGAAGGGCTCAAGAGGGTCTCTGGATGTTAGAACATACAGACATAAGCTAAGCCGGAGATCTAACTCTCAACTATAACAGTTGTTCCTATAGACAAGAAAAAACAATGGAAGCAGAGGTCCACTTGTCTAGCAATGGAAGAAAAACCTCCTCCTGAGGGGAGAGCGGGAAGAAGAATCAGACGAGTCAGCCTGTTCTGCAGCAGAGTAGTCACAAGAACAGGAGAGGGAAGAGACTGAAATCATAAATGAATCAGAAATCACACGGTTTCTGTCCTAGAGTGAACTGAGAGATATGTGGAAACATTATGGTCACCAGCCAGATGAACAAATTATTACCTAGTTGCTCCAGTGCTGGGATATTGGGTCCAACAGCCAGGAATTATAGAAGGTAGACAAGACCAGCAACTGGGATCCCTAGTAAGGGACCATGAAATCAACAAAAGGACAGAAAGTTGGGCAGCAATCCAGTCTCTGAAAGTGGATCCTGTCAAGTATGAAGACAAGGTATTCCCTCAAGGCAAGTCTTGTAAACTACTGAGGCAAGAGGACCATGTTTGAGGAAGGTATTCAGTATCTGAGGGATTTAGTGATGGTGGTGACATACAGCAATCTGGACAATAAGCAGGCTTCCAAAGATCTGGATGAAGTTCTGTATTTCCAGTCCATGTGGCAGAAGCTTGTATGGAACACATCAATGTTGTGCACCAGCACCCTGGTGATAATAGACAGACATTGATGCATCAGCTGTGGAAAAACTGATCTGCCAGCTCTGGTGCTCCTAAGAGAATATCCCTTTCTCCTTACCCTTATAGTTTGGTGTCTCGGCTATCAAGAGTGCCATATGAAATCAGCTTTTCTCTGCTCAATGGAAAGGGAACTGTAGGTCCACACTATATGCCACCCTGTGATTCTAGCTCTGCAACCACAGGGAAGACATGAACTGGAGCATTGCACCTACCTCAAACCTAGACCACATGTGCATTGCAAGGAAAAGCAGCAGCCAGAAAAGCTCCATTCAGAAAAGATTACTGCTTCAGTTGCTGTTGAGCAATTCTCCAGAGTAGAAGGGTTGAACCTCCTGATCCTAATGAAGGGACTTCTGGTTTACAATTACAGGAGTTGGGTAATGAATGCTTCAACCAAGAACAGAGGGGTCAGGCAGACGAAAGGGTCAACTCTTTTTATTGGACTGTGTGGATTTGATGACCTGGCACATCAAACCCATGGGAGTATAAGGTTTTGGTGGACATGGGTGCACAGTGTACCCTAATGCCATTAGGGTCCAAGGGGATGAAACCCATCTGGATTTCCAGAATAACAAGGGGATCCCAACAATTTGTGTTTGAAGCTGGGGTGAGCCTCACAGGGAATAAGTGACTGAAGTATCCTATTGTGACTGACCTGGAGACTCCATGTATCCTTGGAACAGACTTTCAGGAGAGGGTATTTCAAAGATCTAAAAGGGTAGTGGTGGGCCTTTGGTGTAGCTGCTGTGTATGCAAAGAAGGATAAACAACTGTCTTCTTTGCCCGGCCACTTGCAGGACCTTCTGTTATGGGTTTTCTCTGTGTTGAAGAGCAGCAGGTACAGACTGCTACCATGATATTGAACTAGTGGCAATATTGCACCAACCAAGACTCCCTGGTTCCCCTTCATAAGCTGGTTCATCAATTGGAGAGCCGAGGAGTAATCAGTAATACTCAATCACTCTTGAATAGTTCCATATGGCCTGCAAAAGTCTGGCAGAGGGTGGAGACTAACAGTGGACTATCATGGCCTGAATGAAATCATGCCATGGTTTAGTGTTGCCATACTGGACATGAAAGAACTCCAGTATGAGCTGGAGTTGAAGTGGTTGGTCTGTGGATAAGTGTGTGCTAGACCAGGTATGCCTCCAAAGGGACTGCAGCCCATGGACAATTCATACTGGAGTGGGGGCAAGGCATGGAGTTCATTGTGGTGTAAAACTGTATAGCCTGGTCCAAAAGGACCAAGGGTGGAGATTGTAATGGATATGTGATTAAACTATTGTAACCCATGATTTGAGTTGCATGCTAGAAGTAGTACTATAAAAAGGACCACCTGAACTAGTGGTGGATGAGCTTTGCAAAAAGCAGTGAGAGTGCAGCAGTGACACAATCTGAGCTGCCTTTGGTGCCAAATGACTCCACACAATGCACTACTGTTCCAAGTGATCACCATAACAGAGCCCAGGTTACAGACTAAGTGAACTGAATGGATATTTTATAGACACTTTGGGGGTAGGGGGGCTATAGACTAAGGGAATGATATCTGTATGCATACTAAAGGATAGGAAGACGGGGTGGTGGTTAATGAAGAGGTACTGGATAGTGTACAACCTGAGCATATTATGCAAATTGTATGGAAAAAGAGACTGAGATTATTTTCTTCATAGCAACCTGAATGGTGTTCTCTTTTAGATTTGTGACTAAAACAGTGTTGCTAACATACCCATGTTTTGGCTGAACAGTGCTTGCACAGTGTGGAGGGTTGTATTTTCTCTCCCCATTCTGCCCTTACCCCCCAGTAAGTAGGCTGGACATGGGTAAGAAGTTGGGAGGAGAAACAGCTGTAATGGCTGACCCCAACTGACAAAATGGATATTCTATATATAATGTTCTGCTTTGCAATAAAACTGCAGAGAAAGAAGGATGAAGGAGACACATTTCGGAGTTACTGCGTTTGTCTTCACAAGTAACCAATATGTATGATGGAGCCCTGCTTTACTGCAGATGGCTGAATGCCTGACTGCCAATGGGAAGTAGTGAATTAATTTATTTTGCTTTCCTTGCATGCACAGCTTTTACTTTACCTATTGTGCTGGTTTTGCACAGAAGTAATTTTTTCAAGCAAGTTATAGCAAAACTAATCAGTGACTAGGTTTGAATACTGACATCTGGTAAGGCCACTAGAAAGGTGAAACGCCTCTATGAAAATACAGGTTAAAAATCGGGGAAAAACCCAAGAAGTTCTCTTTTTCTTCCAGCCTGGGAACAGGTAACCATCGGGCCCGGCTCCCTCCTTGCCACGGGGGCCAGGCCCCTTCCCGGGAAGCCTGCCGGGCCCTGGGTCGGGCCCAGGCCCAGTGACTGCCGGGCAGGGGGAGGAGAGGAGAGAGAGCCCTGTCTCAGCCGGATCAGGCCTAGCGGCTGGTAACATTCTGCCACTAAGCCGCCCCCCATCACGGCCTCGGGAGGCCTAGCTGGGCCAGGCGATCCCAGCAAGTAGCTAGGCCCCTTCCCCCCACCTCCCAGCGCGGTTTTATGAAGAATCCTTCACTGTAGACACCTCTGGTCGTCGCTACCAAGTCATCTGGCAGAGGGGAGGGGGCCCAGCCATGCGGGGTGGCTCTGCAGCTGAAGTGTGGGTGTGGCTAGGGGTCCNCTGGGGTCCCCGGAATCCTGGCGCAGCTCGGCATGGCCTGATTTTACCACCTTCAGCCACTGCCCAGGGAAGAACCATCATGCCCTCTGCAGACCTGGGAGAATGTTAATTTTTTCCTTGACAGATGCAAAACATTAAATCCTCTCTGAGAGAGAGAAAAGACAGTGAAGACATGTAGAGAGACAA
>WBMY01009108.1:0-12921 GCA_013397315.1 Donacobius atricapilla
TGGGGAGGGAAAGGGGATGAGATAAGAGAAAGGGATGAGAACAAGAATGGGGATAAGGAAAGGGAAGAGGATGGGAAAGGGGATGAGGAAAGGGAATAGGATGGGATTGGAATGGAACTGGGGATAAGGAAAAGGAAGGGGAAGGGGATGGGAGGAAGGAAAGGTGATGGGGATAGGGGATGGGGATGGGAATGGGGGTAGGAAAGAGGATGGGAGAAAGGAAAGGGATGGAAAATGAGATGGGAGAAAGGGAAAGGGGACGAGAAAGGAACAGGGATGGGACAAGGAAGGAGAAGGGGATGGGAATGGGGACAGGAAAGGGGACGGGAGAAGGGGATAGGAAAGGGATGGGAATGGGAATGGGGAAAGGGGATGGGAGTGGGAATGGAGATGGGAAACAGGTGGGGATCAACGAATCAGAAAAAAACTTTTTAGTGCCACACAGGGGATGTTATTTGGAAAGAATTCACCTTTATTTCTAGAAATTCCCCCAAAATGACAATTTCAGAGCAGTGTCCTTAGATCTCAAAGAATCTTCTGCTTATTAAAAAAAACCCTTTTGCAGTTAAACCCCAAGCTAATGATGTTCTGTTTTACCCTTGCAAGGCAAGGGCACATTCAGCTCTCAGGATGCTCAGCTGCAGGAAAAAAACACAGCTCAGGGACTGCATTACCTGTGGCACTGCAAGGATTCTTCTACCAGCACCAAAACAGAGAGGCCCGACTGTGTCAGGGGCTGCCAGAAGGTCTGGGGACGTGATTTTCAATTTTCTGAAAGTTTAATCGTTGCTACCAGCACCACCTGACCTGACACCACTCCCAAATTCTGCACAGAGCTGGAATAATCTAGAATTTAACAAGGTTTAGCAATAGTGAGAAACCGAAGCATCATCAGTTATCCCCTGCCATTGCTGGTATGGTGAAGTAATTCCAAAATCTCATCCAAGTGACATTCCCATCACTCATCCCTGCTAAATGTGTGATCACCAAACAGGGTGAACAGCAAGGCATGGCCTTACTCCTCATCATGTCATGATGATTTGGGGCTGGTTTGAATCAGGAATCACCAATTTAGGGCACTTCAAAGAGTCATTGTCTAGAGCTATTTATACTGAAATACAGTTCTTTTCAAGATCGTCAAGCGTTTCTCACTCTTAATTTTGGAATTACGAGAATAATGGAGATTTCTATAAAAATATGAATTCAGCTTTCTGTCCTGCCAGGCTCTGCAAGCACCCCAGAGTGCTCCTGGCATGGCAAGTGCACCACGAATCCCACCAGGCAGGGATGGGAAAGTTCCCTCTGGTGGGATCATGGGCGGTATTTCCTGAGATCCTGAGTTTTATGGAGTTTTTGCAGCACGAAACTCGGGCAAAACGTTAACAGCCCAAGCCTTTGGTGCCCTCAGTTTGTGTTTTACCACCTCCTGGGCTCCTCAGGTGTCTGAACCTGCTGAGAGCTCTGCTCCGGGGGCTTCGCTTTCGCTCTGGGCAGCTGCAAACAGAAGGAGCTGTGTAACTGTCAGGCGATTTCCTCGGAGCAGACGTGGCCAGGCCGGCTCCGGGGCTCACCAAAAGCTCCCCAGAAAGCCCAGGAGAGAGGAGATCACTTCAGTGCTGCGGTCAAACCAGCAGCTAATCCAGTTAAAGGGAGGACGTAGAAATGCAGGATGCACCCCTGGCCCGTCCGGGTAATTCCTCGTGTCTGGCAGAGCTCAGGCCTTAACACTTCAGCAAAAAAATAAATACGAGGCACCAAATCTCCTGCTAATAGTGCTGTGCTCTCTGTGATAGAGGGAATAGTCTTGCTGGGCCCTGCAGGGAGCAGCGTGTCCTGAGGCATAAAAGCTGCTCACCCTTTTCTTCATTCACACAGCAGTGATCACACAGGGGATGAGCAAACCCTTCAAGAAAGCCATCCTTTGAATTGTGGCAATGCTTGTTGCTTGTCTCGGGGATTTCTGAGAGCTCAGCACGCTCTGGATGCTCAGCAGAGTTTTGTAAAAGGCTTCTGACCTAAATTGCTGCCCCAAGACGTTTTTGGTTTAGGGACTTCTGAATTTTTACTGGAGGATCTCTAAAATGAATTCTTGAACATCAGGTGGAACACATGCCCTTAACATTCCATGGGAAAACAACTGAACCCTCCCTTCTTGGGCAAAAAAAATTTGCCACAATATTTCACACAACCAGTGTTTGTGTGAAGAGATGGGACAAAAGGGAAACCAAAGCTCTGAGCACCCACCCGGAGCTGTTCTGGCTGGTTTTCATCCACCTGCAAGGATTTACCTGGACAAGAACAAAATTCCACTTGGAGGCTTGTTGGCAAGATGGGCATGGATGCGATGGAGGTGAACTAAAGGTGGGAATGATCCCAAAACAGCAAGAGAAGCAGAGAGATGTCACTGCAGCCACACAGCGCTCAAAACCAGCCGGCTCCAGCTGGGGGACGTGAGCAGGATCCAATCCAAGCCCCATTAAACTCCTCCTGTGTTGGAGTCCAGGGCAGGTGGAAAACCCCTGGAACTGCCCAGGAAAGCCTTGCCTTGGACCTCAGCCCATGGGAAAAACCTCCAACACTCACAGATGAATTGAAAACAACAAAGATTTAAAAGAAATAGTAGTTTAGTTTGTCACAGGGTGAAAATTTGTAGCTTTGGGTTTTTAGGATGGAAGTAGATCAGAGCTCTGGCAAGATGGAGAATTTGGGGCTGTATCTCTTCTTCTTCTTCTTCTTCTTCTTCTTCTTCTTCTTCTTCTNTGAGGCTGCTGTGAGGCCTTGAGATCAGAAATAGAATAAACACCTTTGGAGAGCAAGCCACAGGTTCCATCTCATCTTTTAAACCCTGGCACGGGACTCTGAGAGACAGAAACCCCGAATTAGGGGAATGTCGGGGTGAAAATCCCGTCACTCCTGGATCTGGTCTGGAAGATCTGCAAGGTTTTTTTCCAGTTTATTCTCCTGCTGTGTGCAGTGGACTTTGGGCAGCCACTGACAAGGAAATGGAGACGTTAAACACTAGAGGGAAGCAAAAGACTTTGCAGTTACCTCTGCAAAGCTTCCCCGGGGCTGCCCCTGGACCTAAACACAAACAGACCTGAGGAAAACGAGAAATGGCAGGAGCTATTTGCATTCTCCAAACCCCTCTTAATTCAGAAATCTGTGTTAAGGAGACATGCTGCCCCACAGGGAGGGGAAAAGAGGGTAGAGGGCAACTCCTGTGTGGGTTTTCAAATACTTCCATGGGATGCAGACCCTATAAATGATAAATTCTTTGGATTGATCCCAGCTCCTCCTCATCATGACTCAATCTCTTTTCTTTCTTCTGCTTTTCCTACCTTTCCTTAGCAGCTGCAGCCCTTTTTTTTAAAAGAAGGAGAGTCACACTTGAACAAATTCCCTGCAGGGGTTGTCTGCAGGGCACCTGATCTGCTGAGGCCACATACAGACCTTTAAGAAATTGGAGGTTTTTTTGCTTAGAAATGTTTATTCGGCTCTTTATCCTCCTCCTCTCTCAGAGTTTCTTCTTCCCCTCAGAAATTTGTTCTGTTGATGACTTACAAGTCCCTCTTCTCCCCTGGTAAAACTCTCCCCAGACTGGGAGGCAGAAAGGAAACTGGGACAAACTGGACTTCAGACAAGTGGAAGACAAAATATTTCCATTTTTTTTTTTCTAATGATCTGCTGGCGTTCTAAATGAGCTTTTCCTTGTTCCCAGCTGCTCTCCTGGAAAATCGGATCCATTAACAGAGAAAAGGAAAGACGCCTCAGAAACAAAAACCGAGCAGGGCCTGGAGTGGAGCCTGCCAGCAGAGCCCAGTAAAGCCCCACAGCAGCCCCAGCAAGGATTATTTGGGTGCTGGTTCACCCCAGAGAAGAGGGGCTGGGCATTGGCACTGGGATTTCCACCAGGGAAGAGGGAAAATGGCACTTTTACCAAAGCTGGACAATAATCTTAGTTTGCCAAATGCGCTTTTTTTGCCACTTTTTAGCTTCGTATCCTGCCTTGATCCTTCAAACCCTCGTCCCTGCAGTGCCCGGCCAGGCTGCAGCAGGAGCTGTTCCCATCAGTGTCCCCGGGAGAACTCTGCTGTGCCAGCTGGGGAAGCGCTCAGGGGCTGGAACGTGCAGCAGGAACTCTGCAAGGTGTTGGTCCTGCAAGGAAAAGAGGAATTTGGGCTGGCGGGGAGACACAGATTCCAGCAGGAAATGTTATCTTCCCTTCTGGAGCTGCAAAATGAAATCCTCTGGGAGGGCTGCCAGCCTTCCTCTCTGCTGGACGGTTCGAGCTCCGTCTCCAGCCGCAGATTTGTTCCTGATACGACATTTCTGGAGAGCTGATATCCCTCCAGGGGCCCCGTGACCCTGTCAAATAATGGTGTCCCATGTGGAAATCTCTTTGGAATCGCTGGAATAATTTATTGGATCCAATCTGCACTTTGTCAAGCACTCTGGGATGCTCTGAGATGAAACACCCCTGCAGCTATTGGGAAGAATTAGCTAATCCTGGCTGAGAGAACACCTCCAAAAGGGCAAGAAATAAAATCAACCTGAGCTGTAAAGTCCATTTTATTCTCCTTTATTTCTTAAATGTTTGGAGAGTTAACAGACAAATGGTAAAAGCTAAGCAACAATAATAATGAGAATTAATTCTGTTACAACAAAGAAAAAAACCACAAGATTTATGGAGGAAGTTCTTAGTCTGGAGAGTGTGCAGAGCAGAAAAGAGGGGGTTCTAGTTCTAGCTCTAGTCTCAGTTTTAACCCCTTTAAGGTCACTGCCAAACCCCCTTTCCTTGTCCCACATCAAGGGCTCGCAGCCCATTTATTACCTCAAATCCCATCCTCACCAGGGAGGGCCAGAATCCCATTACCTAAAATCCCATCCTCACCAGGGAGGGCCAGAATCCCATCCCTATCCCATTATCCCATCCCAGTTTCCCATTATCCCCATCCCATCATCCCATCCCCGCCAGGGAAGGTGACCTGGCGTGTCTGACCATTACCCAAATCCCAACCAGTGATCAAAGCAAGGGCGAGGAACTTGGAGAGCCCTTCCCAGCCCTCGTTTCACAGAATATATTCATTTTCCCCCCTCCCCTTGAGCTGTTCTGCAGCCCAGGAGTCAGATAAAATATGGAAGTGCCTCTGGAGCTGCTGAGTAACCCCACTCTGAGCTGGTGTCTGTGTGAGCTGTGCTCAGCAACTGCAGCTGGCAAGGAAAAGTCTCCAACCTTTGACTCACAGACATGAAAGGGAGGGAGGGAGACGTTAATGACAATTATTTGAGACTGTGCCACCCTGATGGAATAACCAGCACAGCCTCCTGCACCTGCAGGAATGCAGCCCGGGCTTCAGGGCAGGGTAAAAAAATCCCTCTCTGCCTCAGGGGAGGGCAAAAAGGGGCTTGGGATCAACCCCAGACCTTCCTCTGCACTAATCTGGGGCGCTTTTGGGGGTGGCTCTTCAGTGAGGATAAAGGTAATTAATTACAATTCACCAAAGAACCTGTGGAGAGCAGTGGAAGGGCTCAGAAATTAAAAGATGAGGATCTGCTCAGCTGCAGTTTAGGGAGGCTCACCTTCACCTCCAGTTCTGTTCTATTAATATTTTTACTGCTTGTAGGCATTGAAAATAAGGCCCCCCCACTATAATTATTCTTTAACACAGCCCCCAGTAACAGACATATCGATATCTGTAAAAATGTCTATTTCATCTGTCATTAAAAGTGCTTTGTTGTGACATCCCACCTTGTGAAGAGCCAGCACAGCCCCTCTGGGGGCCTCACCCACCGCGTTTTTGGCAGAGCTGGGCTCAGCTTTTGAGGAGCCGTCCCGCCCCGAGTCCTGCCGAGCCCTGTCACACCCAGCACAGATCCCTGGTGCCCGTGGGAGGAGGGACAGGGGCTCTGCAGTGGGGTTCCAGTGCCCGAGAACGTTGGCATCACTCAGACAAGACACCCAAGTTGGCAAGAGAAGGGCAGGGCTGGCTCCTGGAGATGTTCCGCCAGCTCCATTCACAGAAATCCCCGCTCTGCCACCCCCTCCAGGCCCCCAAACAGAGGGGTGGCAATGCCTGGCCACCCTCACACCAGCAGCAAACTTTTCCTTCCATGCCCCGAGAACTGATGACATTCGACAGCTTTCCTGAAGCTTTGACTTGCTTGGATTACAGCACTGAATTATCTCCGGTTTTTTGGCAGCCCCACCTGACGCTTGTTCAGAGGTAGAACCAGCCCCTCCTGAGCCCACAGCTCCACTCAAAATCCATGGCAAGGGCCTCATCCCCTCCTGGACTCCCTTTCTGAGCCCCTGCTCCATGAAAATTCCTGTTGTTGCTCCTGTTCCCCATGGAACTGCTCCCTTTCACCATCTCCCTCTGCCGGATCCTACCTGTGGTTTGATGTGCTCTGTGTGGCCTGGATCCACCCCAGGGCTGCAGAAAATTCCCATCCCGGGGTCCACACAGGAGCTCAGCCCTCTGCACAACACTCCTGGTTCTGATCTAACTGAGCCTGGCACTTACAGCATCCATTTTTGGCCTGCTCCTGCCAAATCTGAGCTGGCCTGTGCTGAAACAGAAACAAACCAACAAACACGGGGTGAGAAACGCCGAGTTCAGCTCTGAGCTGAGCCCCCGGCCCTCGGTGTGCTTCCCTTTCCCTGTAAAATGAGGATGCTGGCGTTCCCCCGTGGATAAAATGTTCTGCACTGCCATTTGGGAGGGCTTGTGCTGTCTGTGCTTCACCTGGGACGCACAGAGCTCCGTGTGAAATGATTTTTGCCGGCCTGGGACGGGGCTCAGCCTTTGCCATTGTTATCCTGATGGATTCAGCACGTGGAAAAGTGCCTGGTGGAATGGTGGCTCAGGATTAGTGATGCAGGTGGTTTTTATTTAAAGCAGTAACATCAAAGCAAAACGTCTGCTGATTCAGCTCATAAAAATCATTGATGCATAAAATCCAACAATAATTGTCGAGAAAAGGAAAGGGGAAGGGAGGACTGGGAGAAGAGAGGAAGAAAAGGCAACCCAACCCCGTAAATGCACACGAGACAGTTTAACTCTTTCATGAAGCATTTGCACCCTTGTGTGGGGGGAAAGTGGATGTGGGAAAAATCCTCTGGGAACTGGAGGGAGATGGAATTAAGAAAAGCCATCTCTCTTCCACGTTATCTATCTCTGATGGGAGCTTCTGGTCCAGCCAGCAGCTTGGGAGTGTCTTCATTTACAATATTCCTTCCTGAAATCTGAAAGCAAATGGAAACGCGGGGGGTCAGCACCTGGAGAGAGATTTCAAGCCATTCAAAGAAGCAGCAAAATACGGATTTATTCCTTAGAGTGACCATTTGCAGTCACCCACAGCCCTGACACGAAAAAGCCCCACAAGTGAGACAGGCTGTGGGTAAATCATTGCCCAGCTCCACCCTGCAGGACGCAGGAGAAAAAGCCATGAGAATTCCATCAGGGACAGCTCCTGGGCCCTCCACTCCCTGCTTGGTGTCATTTCAGCCCCATTTATTAAACCCCAGTTCCCCTGGAATGACTCATGGGCTCTCAGAGCTGATAACCAGCCCTGCTCGGCAGAAGTGCTGTCCTACAAAGGGAGGCCCGGCCCTGGGGATTAATCCTGCACCAGCAAGAGGAGATCCAGCCCCCAGGGAGGGTGAGCTGTTTGCTTTTCTTGGGTAAGGTAACTGCCCATTACCCATAAATTAATTCAGCGCCAAACACTCTCTTTCTGCGCAGTGTTTTCTGCCCAAACACCACGCCAGGACGTTTCTGGGCTCCATCTCCCTCCCTCTGAGGTCACAGCAGAGCGGGCACTGCTCCAGCCCTGCCAGGCTTTCTTTTTCCAATCCAGAAAAATTCCAGTTTGTGCCGTGCCCAAAGCTTTTAAAAGCCTAATCACTGCTTGCATCTGGTGGCTCCATGATGAAAGGGTGGGAAGGGAGCTGGCTTCTCATTCCTGCTTCTGCCGTGAGGTTTCTCATTCCCCTTTGGCTGTGGCTTGGCCACTTCGCCGATAGCCTGATCCTCCCTCCTGCTGCCCATCAGAAGGTCCCGACAGCCACCAATTAAGGGGGAAGAAAGTCATGATTACCTTTGTCTAAATCAATGTTCTTTGCTGGGAAGCTTCTGGCTTGCTCAGCCTTCTCCTTCAGGATGTTGTTTTTGTAATCTGTGCAAGGGAGGAGCGGGATTCACACAGGCATGAGGATATCAAAAGAAAACAAAGAGTTTTCTGAGCGAGGCAGAGGTGATCAGTCCTTCCTCGATGTGCTCTAGGCCTGGCACCTCTCATTTCTAGGAATTATTTGTGGAGTTACTCAGCAGGAAAACAGCTCTGACTTCATTTTAGCCCCTGGCATTAATCAGTTGTGCAAACTTCAGCTCCCTGCTCCTCACAGGCACCGCGGATCCTTCCAGCCCTGGATTATCTCCTCAAAGCTCACCCGGAGGTGACTGATGAAATTACCCAGAGATTTTGCTCTCCTGGGACACACAGACAAGGAGTTTTGCAACCCACCCTCTGCAGTTCCTTTCTTTACTTCCAGTTTTGTATCCCTCTTGTTTACTGGGGCCTTTACAGCAGCTCTTGGGGCCTAAGGCTCGTCAGCTTGTTCTTTTAAAGGTTCTGCCTTTGCTGGGGGTGCAAATAAAGAAGTCAAAGGCACAATTATTTCCTGGCTTATCAAGCAACTTGCAGCTGGTGTGAACTTGGCACCCTGACAAGGCTCCAGGAACCTCAGGGTGGTGCAGACAAGAGCATCAGTTCTGTGAGAGGGATTCACTCCAAGTCCCAGCAAGAACCAACCCCTGATCAATTATTGACACAATAAACTCAAGGCTGCACCTTCAAACCCCAGCAAGGAGCAGCATCGAGCTTCAGGAATGCTGAAAATTCCCAAGATCAGTCCTATAAACCCCCCAAAAATGCACTTTCACTGTGTGAGATGAGCTTCCTTCCCCTCTTCCCAGGGTCTTTCATTTTACCACGAGTTCCAGGGGGATTTGGATTTTCTCTTTTCCATCTCAGGGCCTCTGCTGCAAATTTTCTTCCCCTCATTCTCTGTTTATCTGCCCTAATTGCTACCACAGATCTTGACAGAAAGGCCAAAGGTTCACTGAATGATTTGACATCCAGGGAGGAGGCTCAGAAAGTTAAACCAAACTGGCTTCAACAAAAGGTGGAGACAATGAACTCAAGTAACTCAGGACTTCTCTTTACCCAATTTTGGTTAAACAAAGTCCACACCAGGTTAAAGAATGGGTTGAGCCACTTCAAAATATCCAAGTGCCATTAGAAATTTCAGCCTGACAAGGATTCTGACCTGGTTTGGCCGGGGATACCTACCCAGCCTGATGTCTTCACTTTTGTGTGGGGTCAGATCTGTCGTGTCCACTGTAAATTCTTTCAGATTCACATCCTTCCTGGAAAGGGAATAATGGTGGAAAATGGTATTGTCCCATCTTTAGTAACTGGCTCCTTTCACACCTTTTCTAATACTTCTTTAGTGAATTTATTTAATTTTTAGTTATTCCCCCCCCATGCTTTTCCAGATCTTAGAACAATGGACAGCCAATCCTGGAATTTCCTTCTCTTTTCCACTTTAATCATACAAAATAAAGTCTGGAGGAGCCCAGGCCCATGATCTTGGCCCCGTCTCACAGCAGTTCTGTGCATTATTCCTTTCCCACCAACTCCCAAGGACATCTCACAGAAACTTCAACCCTCAATCGGTTCCCAAACAGCAACCAGAGGAAATTCAATTGCCAAATCAGCCCCACAAACCATTTTCCCTGCCACTTCCTCCTCCTAACCAGATTTTCAGCTGGTTTATGCTCTTGGCTGAGAGTGGGGGGAGGACATGAGTTCATTTTAATGCACTCTAAACCTAATTAATAATATCAATCCCATTACAATTCATTATACTTACTCTCCGTATTTCTTCACGTTGTATTCATAACCTAAGCAGGAGAGAAGAGCAGAATGAGCAGCCCCAGCCAGAGCAGATCCATTCCTGGGGTCGGCTTTTCATGTGGCCCCCCAAACCGGCGCTGTGGGTGTCACCCAGAGCCCCCAGGGTCCCTTGAGGGAATCCCACAGAGTCACCCAGCACAGCAAGGGGCTGGCATTCCCCAGGGATAAATCCCACTCGTGAAGGGCTTTTCTCCTCCCTTCTCCAGAGCAACTCAGCAAATCGGCCAAACCCTGGACTCCATGACCTTGGAGGCCTTTTCCAACCCCAACAATTCCATGAAATCAAGGTCTGGACATTTTTACACCACACCAGCCCCCCAAATCCTCCCCTAACCAGGTTCCTGATTTTCCAGGAGGAGCTCCCTGCCTGCAGGAGTGCTCCGTGCAGGAATTATTTGCAGAACAAGCTGCACAGGACAGGTTTTCCCTGGACCCACCTCTCTGCCGGCGCCTGCGGGTGACGAGGACCACGATGATGAGGAGGATGAGGAAGAGCAGCAGAGTGGCCAGGATGTAGCCCAGCTGCTGGAAGAAGTGCATCCTGCTCTCAGGGATGATGACGTTGATGACATTGTGGCCCCTGACCACGTTTGGATCTGAGGGAAGGAAAAGAGGGCGTCACTGGAAGAGGCATCTGGAGAAAAGCAGGATCACAGGTGGGAATGCTCGGGGAGAAATTCTGGATTTCAAGAATTAAAGGGCAAATCGGTGCCTGATTTACACACCACCCTGCACCTCTGGCAGGTGGGAGATGCTGTGCTCTTCACCAGATCCTAATTCCCAGGATTTAATGGCATGCTGCACATTTCTTCCCTGGGATCAGTGATCCCTGGCCTTCAGAGTGTTCTTGCAGGGGGAGGAATTTCAGAGCAAAGCCATCCCAGCCAGCCCCAAACCTCCCAGAGGATCACACAACCCTCCTCTGGGTCCCTTTCAACACTCCACACTGCTCTGGCTCCAGACAGCAGCCCCTCCTTGCCAAGAGTTCTAATTTATGGAGTGGGAAGAGTTTTCATTGCCAAAAAATGAGCTTCCTTTGAAATGAAACAAAAATCGATAAAATAAATAAACCCACCCCCCCTCCAAAAAAAAAGAAAAACCCACAGAGGAAAGCCAAAATTCCGTTCCTTTTCTGGGTGCAGCAGGATTTGTGTTCCACAGCACGGGGAAGGGGAGCTCCAAACTTTTACGTGGAACATTTTTTTTGGTAGATCTCGAATAAATAGGTCAATGTTTTACATATGTAAAGAGGAAGTGACTTCTGTGCTTGCAGCAGTCAGAGGAGTGGACACAGCCAGCCCAGGCATGGATGGAATCCCACAGGACTTTTCTGGGAGAGGGTTTTTTTTTCTTCAAAACAGAGCTGAAACGACACCTTCACCCCTTACAGGGAATTTTCACAGAAGCAGGCAAGAACAGGACGGAGCCCTCACCTCCCATTCCCTTGGGAGTTCCCCTGCTAATTACCCACAGGGAATAAGGGGGAAAGTGGGAGGAAATACCTCAAAAGCCACAGTACCCCTTAGCAGATGTACACAGCACCCTTTAGCACTTCTGGAAGTGCTGGCACAGCGGCTGATTCCAGTTTTTTGTGCCGTTTGTTTCCAGCGTTTAAAAACACCAACCCAGCGAAAATAAAATCAAATCAGGCAAGAGTGGATTGAAATAAACATTCTGAAGGCAGAGCTGATTGTTTGCTAATACCAACAGCAGCCCTAGAACATCAAAAAGCTCAAGGAATGTGCTCTGTTCTGGTGGCCCAGTGCTCCACTCCAGCAGCACTCTGCTTTTTACTGGGATTTCCAGATGCCCTGAGCTCCCTGCATGCAGTGCTGGAAAAACCGTGGGATTTCCACACTGCCAAGCTAAAAAATATCGGTTCAAACCAAGGAACCCACTTGCCAAGCTGCAAACAGCACGTGTGGCAGCCCTGCTTGGTCACACCCCTGCCTCCTCTCTGCCATAATGAGATGGTGCCACAGCAAACAGAGGAATTCTATTCCTGCCTGGCTTTTTGCTTTCCCACAGAGCTGCGAGACAGGGGTTAAGGGTTGGGTTAAACTTCAGGCAACACCGAGGAGCTCACTGCAACAACAAACAGTGCAAACAGAGATTTAGTAACTTTAGGCAGTGGAATAAATCCCATTTTATGATTGGGGAAACTGAGGCACGGAGGGACAGCTTGGTCACATCAGTGAATGTCAGAGCCCAGAGCAGGACCACGAGGTCACCCAGACTCCTCCTCACCTACTCCAGAATTGAAACTGGGGTGATGAAGGTTTATTCTGTAACCCAGGTCTGATCTCTCAGCACATCTCCCATCCACCTGCCCCAAATTCACTCCCCAGGACATTTTAAGCACCGAAAAATAAATCCTAATGGTGTTGGGGGAAAACCTAGACCAGAGGTGCCTTAACATGGCCTTCCTCAAGTGTTGAGGACTGAATTCTTCTGCTGGAAAAAGCAGAGAGCTCTCCACAAACCTGGCCAAGGGTTGACAATATTTTAGCGCTCGTCATGAGACACAGCAGATTCTTCAGCCACCTGCTGCAGGGCAAATCCTGAGTAAAAATGCTCTTTTAGTAGGTATCCACCACACGTACACCGCTGAGCCTGAGAGCAGCACTGAGCCCCAGCTTCTCTTCCAAACAGGATGAGCTTTCCTGTCTGGGAATGGATCTGGAGCTTGGAGCAAGGCCAGGAGCTGCCTGAAAAAAAAAAAGCTCCTTGCTTTGCTTGTGTTGTCTCCCCGTTTATGCTGTGTTCCCCAGGAGAATTCCAGGCAGTTTTTCATGGAATGGGGCAATGCCTCAGCCTTCCCCTGCTGCACCCAGGCAGGGCTGGAAAAGGAAACCCCTGGATGTCTCCCACATTCCCATGTGACGGGATTGTCACCCCAATATTCCCCTAATTCGGGGTTTCTGTCTCTCAGAGTCCCGT
>WBMY01009108.1:12940-30385 GCA_013397315.1 Donacobius atricapilla
TTTCCACCTGCCCTGGACTCCAACACCTTGGACTCAGCACATTTTTGTGTGTGGTGCTCTCAGCCCAGCCGAGGGGTCACTGCCTGCAGGGGACAAAGCTCGTCCCAAAGCTGCTGGGTTTGACAGTGGAAGGGAAATTTTGCCAGGAAGGGAAATTCCTCCAGCACCGAGGGCACCACAGCCAAACTCAGCCAGGTAAAATCACTCGGAGATTGCAGCTCGTTTCTGAGCAGGTAGGGAACTACTCAGGACAACACCCAGGAAAGAGAGGAATGAATTTCTGGGTGAACTACTCTGGGAACAAGATCTGGCTCCCATCTGTGGATGAGGCTCAAGGGCTGTGTGCAGGAACTTGGATATTTGGATGTCCTGGTCTCCAGCCACCTCTCCTCAGCACTGCCTGGATTTTCTGGACACCAACCTTAGCCCCAGGGAAAAAGTTGAGGTCTCTGTGACTTGAGAAAGCCAATTTCTACAGGAGAATAAACCTATTTAAAAATGTATGAAGCAAATCAGAATCCTATATTAAACAGCCAATAAATATTAAAAAACACAATGAATATTTTAAAGTGCTAATGGAGAACTATACCCAAAAGACTCAAAAAAACCCACTAAACTTAGGATTTTTGTTTTCTTTTCCTGCCTGAACGAAGTCGGATGGTTTTGAGTTTGGACAGGCTGACAGATGATAGCTCAGTGCAGTGGAAAATATGAAAATTGGTTTATGGCGCACACACACACACACACACACACTGAAAAAAAGAAAAGCTGAAGGGTGGAGGAAAATTCCTGGTGGTTGATGCTGCATGGTCTGGCACCTTGCACAGCCTAAACATCCGTGCAAAGGGGAGAGAAACTCTGGTGAGAAGAGCTGTGACAGCAAAGGCAGGGCTGCATCAACCCCTGCCCACATCTCCTCCTGAGCCATAAAAGCCTGGAGGAAAGGGAGCCAAGGAAAAGGGAAAGGGAGCTGCACAAAAACAAAGCAAACCCAGCTGGTTTGCCTCGGGGCCTGTCAGCAGTGCAGAACTGCCCCGGGGCAGGGGGGCAGGAGCTGAAGGGGACTGACCCTCGCTTTTGTTAACACCTCTCGGGGCCTGAGGCAGCGAGGCGTCCTCGATTCCCAGGCCCAGACAGGAATTGTTGTGCCTGACCAAAATGGCAAAGCAGCAGCCGACATTCTATATGGATACAGGCTTAAAATATATGAAAAAATATAAAAGCTAAAATCCTGAAGCATCGACCCCGGTGATGGAGGGGACACCCCAGAGCATCCTCACAGCCCCTGTGCACCTCCAGGTGCACCCAGTGATGGAAACAGCTCGGAATCAGCTGGAGCTGGGCTGGCTGAGCTCTTCGGAGCCCCAAAGATGCAGCTGTGGATTCTTCTCACAGTGTGGAAAACCCCTCTGTGAAAGCTCCACAGAACCACAGAATGAACCAGGTTGGAAAAGTCCTTCAAGATGCAACCTATGACCTAACAGCTCCTCATCAACTAAACCGTTGTCTTAATTGCAAGGCAAGATGTAGAAGTGTGTATTCTATCACCATCAAGGGCAGTGTTCTTTGTCTCTTCCATGACCCATCCCTCATAACTCTGGGGAGGATCTTCTGCTAATGGGCCAGCTCTTAAAATCAGGGAGGCAGTGTTCTTTATCCCTTCCAGGACTTATCCCTCATAATTCTGGGGAGGATCTTCTGTTCAAACCAGCTGGGGCAGAGTTCTTTATCCCTTCCAGGACCCATCCCTCAAAATTCCAGGGGAATATTTTCTGTCCAAACCAGGTGGGGCAGTGTTCTTTATCTCTTCCAGGACCTATCCCTCNTGACCCATCCCTCATAATTCTGGGGAGGATCTTCTGCTAATGGGCCAGATCTTAAAACCAGGTGGTGCAGGGTATTTTATCCCTTCCAGGACCTATCCCTCATAACTCCAGGGGAATATCTTCTGTTCAAACCAGGCAGGGCAGTGTTCTTTATCCCTTCCAGGACCTGTCCCTCATAACTCCAGGGGAGTATCTTCTGCTCAAACCACGTGGGTTACAGTTCTTTATCCCTTCCAGGACCCATCCTCCCTCCAGGGATCTCTGCTGTTCATGGGCCATCCAGGCTCACTGCACGGCTGAGAACATCACACCATCCATGGGGAGAGGCTCCGCCCAGGGGGAGGAGCCCAGCATTCCCACCTGGATAAACCCTGGGATTGGGAACAGCAGCACAGCCTGTGTGCGCTGGATTGCCAGAGAGAGAGCGGACCCATCTCAGCACCACGGGACCTTCAGGGGAAAACTTCCCTCTTGTGCAGGATCATTGCTCCAATGGAGCCACATCCGGCACTGCAGGAGGATTTCACTGCTCCCAACACCCTGACCCTGAATGTCAGGCTGTGTTCTGACTGTCAGTGGTTTTATTTTGTGCTACTGCATTTTCAGTTTAATTTTCCTAGTAAAGAACTGTTATTCCTATTCCCATATCTTTGCTGAGAGCCCCTTAATTTCAAAATAAAAATAATTTGGAGAGAGGGTGTTTATATTTTCCATTTCAAGGGAGGCTCCTGCCTTCCTTGGCAGACACCTGCCTTTCCAAACCTGGATTTTGGCACCCAATGTGCAGCACAAGGGCATCTTAAACCAAGACCATCACGGTGTCTGCAAACGAGGCAGAGGAACCCCACGATTTTATCCGACTAAAGAGAAAGAGCCTGGCTTTTCCCAGCAGGATTTCCTGCAAATTCCCAACAGCAGAGGCCACTCACCCGCAGCTGGCACCACGCTGTGCGTGGTGAGGTTCACCACCTTCCTCTCCCTCTCCGGCTCCGTCACGGACACGTGGTAGATCCGGCGCTCATGCAACCCGCAGTAGTGGTGGTGCAGGTGGCAGGAGTAGGTGCCCTCGTCGGCGCTCTCCAGGTGGGAGATGCGCAGGGAGAAGTCACCGAGGGCGAAGGCGCCGCGGGTGACGTTCATCTTCTGCCGCAGGAAGAGGGGCCCGTAGGAGCGGCGCTCGCCGGACGCGTACAGGTCCACCAGGCGGTCGGCGCGGTCGTGGGGCACGCCGGGGGGCTGCCGGTCCCAGTGCACCACCTGCTGCTCCTCCTCGCTGTGCCGCTCCGTCCAGATGTGGTCGCGGTTGACGCACGGCAGCGTCGCCGTGCTGCCCTCGGGGGCCACCAGCACCGGCTTCTCGCCGTCCCAGTACTCGCTGGCCTCCTCGCCTGCCGGGGAAATGTGACCTTGAACGGGCATCTTGTCCCGCCCTGTCTCGGTTTTTTTCCCCTCTCATCCTGTTTTCCCCGCATAATCGACTTAAGTTTCCTTCCCAGGTTTCTTTTCCTTGGCCAAAATCAGCGAAATTTTTTAGGCCAATTCGCTGTCACGATCTCGTGGATGCGGCTGATGTGAAATTCCCACTCCAGGCCAAGTGTCAGGGGCAGCCAGGCACACCTGAGATTGCTCTCAGAGCCTGGAATCCTGAATTCCAAGTGTCAGGAACAGCCAGGCACACCTGAGATTGCTCTTTTGGAATCCTAAAACTCCACAAGATTGGAATCCTACAACACACCCCTTCCCAAAATCTTGAAGGCACCACACGGCACAGCTTGAACGTGCACGTACATGAACAACCTTGGCTNAGGCACCGGAGATTGCTCCCAGAGCCTGGAATTCTGAATTCCAACTGTCAGGGACAGCCAGGTACAGCTGAGATTGCTCCCAGAGCCTGGAATCCTGAATTCCAAGTGTCAGGGACAGCCAGGCACACCTGAGATTGCTCNGAATCCTGAATTCCAAGTGTCAGGGACAGCCAGGCACACCTGAGATTGCTCTTTTGGAATCCTAAAACTCCACAAGATTGGAATCCTACAACACACCCCTTCCCAAAATCTTGAAGGCACCACACGGCACAGCTTGAACGTGCACGTACATGAACAACCTTGGCTTTTTCACTCTTAGTTCGGCAGTTAGTAAAAAATACCACCTTTATCCTCCACATCCTTGGCCATTTCATGGAGCAAGGCCACTTTCTCCTCCTTCCAACTCACAGTTAATCTCCTGCTTCAGAAAGCAGGAAGCAAATTCCCTCCACAGGCTAAGAATGGAACGAGGATCTTCATCCCAATCCTCTGAGCAGGAAATGCTTTCCTGCCCACAAAGGCCCTAATTACTGGAGGAGCTGAAGCAGCACTGCTCTGCGTTTGGCTCTTGAAAAGGAATAAGAGAAGAAGCCAGAGCACAGAGGAACAAATTGGGGCTCTCAGGGTGTTTTTATTGCGCTGTGAGAGCAGCAGAGGAGATCCACTTCCACCCCAGCAGCTCCACTGGTGTTATCCAGAGGTTTAAACGGATTTTAGTGGGTGGGTGGGACTCCCTGCAGCTGCCAACAGGTCGATTTTAGAGCTGGGCTTAAGGTGTGGTAACTCGAAGTGGGTTTTTAAGTACAGGCTGCCCAGGGCAAGCTCAGCAGCCAGAGCACAGACAGGTCCTTGTGGCTGAGCTGAGGGTGTGGATTGTCACCAGGGAAGGAATGTCACCAGGGAGGGATTGTCACCAGGGAGGGAATGTCACCAGGAGAGATTGTCACCAGGGAGGGAATGTCTCCAGGGATTGTCACCAGGGAGGGAATTGTCACCAGGGAGGATTGTCACCAGGAAGGGAATGTCTCCAGAGAGGGATTGTCCCCAGGAGGGAACTGTCACCAGGGAGGAATTGTCACCAGGAAGGAATTGTCTCCAGGGGGGGGATTGTCCCCAGGGAGGGAATTGTCACCAGGGAGGATTGTCACCAGGAAGGGAATGTCTCCAGAGAGGGATTGTCCCCAGGAGGGAACTGTCACCAGGGAGGAATTGTCACCAGGAAGGAATTGTCTCCAGGGGGGGGATTGTCCCCAGGGAGGGAATTGTCACCAGGGGGGGATTGTCACCAGGGATTGTGACCAGGGAGGGATTGTCACCAGTGAGGGACTGTCACCAGGGGTTATTGTCACCAGGGGGAGGACTGTCACTGAGGGTGTGCTGCTGCTGCAGCAGGGACAGTTTGGTAATGACCAAGAGCAAACACTAAGCTGCGCAGTGTTTGGCCAAGGAAGAAGAGAGGTTTGTAACTAAACCCTCTGAAGCTCAGGGAAGCAGACAGTGAACGGCACAGGGAGCTCCAGGCTCTGCTGGTGCTTCCCAAGCCTCCTGTGGCACCTGTAAAACCCAGAGCTGTCACCACACCCACCTCTCTTGGCGACGACCAGCTGGATTTTCACAGTTTCGTACAAGTGGCAGTAGTGGTGGTGAAGATTGCAGGAATATGTGCCTTCATCGCTCTTTGCAACACCTGTAGAGCAGGGGAGAGAGAGGAATTCAGTGTTTTACATCGAGACAAAGATTATTTGTGTCATTTGCAGTTTCCCAAATCCTTGTCTGGATGTAAATAACTTTGTTCTAAGCCATCCTTATCACCGGGGTGGGTTAAGCAGAGACAAATCTCACACAATACAATGATTTGGTCGCCTAATGAAATAATTTGTTCAGATGATTTGCTCTTGGGAGGAAGGCATTTCTATTAGCAGGTGGAAAGAGGAAGCTGAGAGCAGGCACAGGAACAATGATCATGGAGTGCAGATAGTTCAGGAACTGAATCACAACCACAGGGACACAAAATCCCAGGTGGCTTTGGGTTGTTATAAATTCTCTTTTGAAACAGGTCTTTTTCAAAGGCAAATAAAAGACTCAGTGCTTCAGAGAACCTCACAGAATCACTGAGGTTGGAAAAGAGCTCCAAGATTGAGACCAACCTCAATCCCCACCTTGTCAGCCAGCCCACAGCACTGAGTGCCATATCCGGTCCTTCCTTGGACACCTCCAGGGGTGGGGACTCCACCAGCTCCCTCAGCAGCAATTCCCATGTTTAAAAACCCTTTCCAGGGAAAAAAAAATCCTCCTATATCCAGCCTGAACCTCCTCTGGGGCAGCTGGAGGCTTCACTTTGAAGCAAAACCAGGGGGCTGCCCAGGAACAGTGCGTGGCTTTGGGGGCAATTCCTCAACTTTCTCCTGCCCTGAACCTCCAGCTGGAAGCTCCATTTCCCAAAGCGCCCAAGGAGCAGAAATTAATTAATTTAACTGTCCAGGAATGCAGGAATTTGGTAAGAGGGAATGCTGAGAGGGTTTTGATCCGCTGAACATGCTGAGCTGTGCAGATTTTCTGGGAAAGACTCGGAGGTGCACAAGTAACCAGAGCACTGAGTGCCACCAGTGCACTGAGATTGCTCCCAGACCCTGGAATCCTGAATTCCAAGTGTCAGGGACAGCCAGGCACACCTAAAATTGCTCCCAGACCAGGGATGGGGACTCCCCCACCCCCCTGGGCAGCTCCCTCCAAACCCTGAAATCCCTCCTGAGAATTAGGTTTATTAACCTGGCATTAAATTTATTTATCAAAAATATGCTGCCAACCAACCATTTGCACCAAAACCCACAAACCCCACCAGGCCCCAATGTGGGAAATGGGAAAGAAATAAGCTGGGTGATAAACTGAGAGAAAAGCTGGGAGATAAATTCGGAAAGGTCCTTGAGGCACAAACAAAAGTTATTGAAAAAACTCAAACTATTGTTCCATGCCCTTTCTTGCTTTGTTATTGTATGTTCTCTTCTTTCAGGCTTTGCAGCTGCAGCTAGCTCTAAGTTCTCTGCTATTTCTGTTTCTGAAGCCTGCTTTCAAAGCTTCTGAAACTCTTCTTACTTTTCCTATTTCCCACACCCCAAACCCTCCAGAGGAGCAGGGAGGAAAAACCCTCCACACCTGTGGGCTCGATATTTCTGAGCACAGGAGAATTTCAGCTCGCTGACCATTGCTGGCTCCTTTCCCAAGGGAAAGCTGCCAACAGTTTCTCTTTTCAAAACATCTCTCTCTGTTTCTCAGCACAGGCTCAGCAAACAGGGTTCCCTTTGCCAGAACAACTGTCCCAGGGGTTGTTTCCTATTCCTGAACCAATGGAGAGCAGCGTCAGTGCCATGGAGCAATAATAGACCTTTTTACACAGCGTGTTCTAAAAGAAACTGTTGGGATTGTAAATAAAGCTTCTTTCTCTGCTGACAACTCTGTGGAGTCAATCTATTTCCTGTCCTGCCATGATACCTTTGATCACCAGTGAGAAATTCCCATCCGCAAAGGCGTTCTCGGGCATGAGGATCCTGCCCTGGTTGTAGGAGCTGTAGACACGCTGGTCCCCGGCCGAGTACATGTCACAGAGCCTCTCCATCCTGCTGTCCCCGTAGTAGGAGCTGAGCAGGTCCCAGTGCACCACGCGCTGCCGGTCGTTGAGGCGGTCCTGGGTCCACACCATGCGGTGGCTCTTGCAGGGCAGCACGGCCTGGGAGCCCAGCGCGGCGCTGACGTTCAGCACAGACACCACCACGCTGGCCGGGTTGGAGGCGTCGGCTGGGACTGAAGAAAAAACCAGGAGGAAACAGCAAAAAAAAAAAAGAGTTGTAGGGCGGCGGAGTTAAGGGCGTGTGAAGGTGAGGGCTGAAGTTTGAGCTTTGGTGTGTTTCAGGTTCTGTGCTGCCCAGAGGTGTCACCCTGATTTTTCAGCCTTCTGTGTGTCTCACAGTTCATAGTTCTTAGGTTGTTTCTCACACACGGGTGTTATAAATAAAAGCAATGTTTTCCTTAATTCAAGGTAGTTTACATTCTTNAGGCATCGGTTTCTGGCGACTCTGGTGGCACAGTGAGGCATCTGAAACCCCCCCCTGGAGCAGAGGAACACCCAGCTCCTACCCCTCACTGATCCAACCTTATCCCTGCACAGACACCCCAACAATCCCACCCTGGGCATCCCTGAGAGCAGAGCCCAAATGCTCCTGGAGCTTTTGGGGCTCAGATCATTCCCTGGGGAGCCTGGGCAGTGCTCCCCTCAGGGGGAAGAACATTTTCCTAAGAAATAAAACTTTAACACACAGATTTCATTGCTGTCTGTTATCAGGATTGTTCACTGTCCTGCCCACCCTTCCTAATCCTGACCCCCAGTTTGATCCAGGTGTAGAGACACCAGTGCATGGGATGAGGAGTAATCCACGGAAGTTAGGAATGAAAGCCCCCGTGCATGCCATGGAATCAGGACCCCTCTCACTCCTCCTCATGATCACAGAACCTGGCAGACTCACAGAGACGCCACTCACCTGTATATGAGCTCACAGAACCTGTCAAAGCAGAAAACAGAGAGTGTTACTGACAACGAAAGGATAAAAAAAGCTCCAAATACACTCCAAGTCAGCAGCCAGCTCTGTTATTGCTCCATCTATTCCCCCCTCCCCTGTTAATACTGATGTTTATATCTGGCTGCTCCATTTCCCACTCCTGCCACACTCTTTGTCTGCACAGTCAATTCTGTGATGCCCTGGATGCACCAGCTCTCTCCAGCTCGCATGACTCAGATCCACACAGGAAGAACTTTGCCAGAGACGAACCAATTCCTTTGATTCTGCATTTCTCTGGTCCAGTCCCTCTTGCTCCTTGTGTGGGAGGGCTCTAGAAGGTCTCCTGGCATCAGGCTTTTGATTCCCAACACAGATTCCCAACACAACACCGCCATTCATCTCCCCACCCAGCCAAACCCAAGTGGGTTCCATCCAAATCATTGGAGGTTTTGTCCTGCTAATGTCAGAGGCACAAAGTCCTCCAGACAAAGGCTGTATTTTTAAAAATTTATTCTTTTTTTTTTTTCCTGGAATTTATGAATTTCAAATTCAACTCCAGGCTGGGGTTTTTTTAGCACACCCCCAAGTGCTGAGAGAATAAACTTGGTTTCCTCCCCTTTTTCTATCACAAAACACTGGGCAGGGACAGCAGAGAACAAAAAAAATGAGCAGCACTCTCTGTTGAACTGCCAGCTCAAAGGCACTTCAAATAGGAGGCATTTTTTCCTTACATTTAAAATCTCAGCATCACAAAGAGGAAAAAATGAAATCTTGGACAAGGTCTGTGCTCTCTGTATGTAAGAAAGAGACATCATAATTCCATCATTCGATTGTCTCCCCTGATAGGCTGCAAAATGCATCAGCTGCAGCCCTTGCCTCTGCAAGCCAGGACTTGGGTTTAGCTTAGAAAAAACAACGGGATGATTAAAAAAAGCTCTTCCACAGCACCCAATCAGCCAGGAAAAATCGGTGTCACTTGTGACAGGCCCCCAGCTGCCAGCACAGCAGAGGTGTCACTGTGTCCGGGCAGTGTCCCTGTGGCTGCAGAGGTGTCACCGTGTCTGGGCAGTGTCCTTGTGGCAGCAGAGGGGTCACCGTGCCCGGCAATGTCCTTGTGGCTGCAGAGGTGTCACCGTGTCTGGGCAGTGTCCTTGTGGCAGCAGAGGGGTCACCGTGCCCGGCAATGTCCTTGTGGCTGCAGAGGTGTCACCGTGTCTGGGCAGTGTCCTTGTGGCAGCAGAGGTGTCACCGTGCCCAGGCAATGCCCTTGTGGCAGCACGGGTGTGGTTCAAGGGGACAGCAGCGATTTTTGAGCTGGGGAACGTGTCTGAGGCCGCTTCCAGAGCCCCGCACGAACAGCAGAGCGATTTGATGCGACAGGAACATCCTCTGCTGGCTCAGGCAGAGGAATGAAGGCATTTACTGCTCTCCTGTCCTCCGGAGAGCTAATGGGGAAAACACGGAGCGGCACCGAATTCACGCAGCAGATCCCCGAGTGCGGCGTTGTGAATCCAAGGGGTGACAAAAGCTCGGCCATCCGAAGCTCTGAGCTCACACCAGCACCTGGTTCTGCACCTTTCTGGAGCCCTGCACCTTCCACCTGCCCGGGCAAGGAGCACCCTGCCCTTCCCTGCCCTTCCCAGGTGGAGCTGCTGGAGCCTGGGCAGCCAGGGGCGCTTCTCCAGCGCTTCCAAACACGACTCTCTGTGAAAAAGGGGCTTAGCTGGCGTGGAACAGCTTTGAGGCATGAAAACTTGATGTTTTGTGGGTTCTTTCCCCCTCCACTCTTAAAACTTCAGCCAGGAATGCTGTTGCTTCCTCAAAAAGTCATTCCGAGGTGTTGCTGGTTTTCCCCTGGGTGACCAGGAGATGCTGTGTCCTGTTGGGACCAGGGAAGAGCCTGTGGATTTTATATTTTGCATTTTATAGACTGGATTTGTGACCTGCTGGCTGTTGCCACACAGAGCTGGGTTGACACTGAGCGCCACAGAAAAAGCCATCCTAGATGAGGTGAACTTAAATATTGGAGCTCAGCAGCGACAGGTGGGAGAGAAAGGGTTTCTCACTTTCTGTGTCTGGACAGAAGCTTTGGGTCTGAACCTGCCCTAGGATATCATCCATAGTTTGACAAAATGATATAAATATAAAAAGAGGGACATTGCAGCCAAGCAGCAAAATTCTAGAAGGGAAAAAAAAAAGGATAACTCTTCACAAGAGGCACAGGAGCTCCAGCAGACAAAGGAGGAAGAACTGATTGTTCTGATTCCCCAGCCATGCTGGAAATCTGCACACATCCATCAGCTCCGGGGTAAGGCTCAGACTTATTTGACAGAGCTGTAAATGAGATCACTGAGAAATGTGAGGAATCTGGGATGTCTCTGATCTCCTGCACGCCTGGAGAAAACGGAATTGAGAACAACTGACCTTCAATAACCTGAGCAGAGAGCAGCAGTGGAAGGAGGACTGAGCCTTTTTCTCTTTTCTGTGTCCTCCCTCTGCTGTGGGACCCTGCTCTGCTGTGTGAGAAGAGCAGAGCAACCAAGCCCTGCTTTTAAAAGGAAATTTATGACACAGCAGCCTCTGAACAGAGATATAATCACAGCCCAGTAAAGGTGACAGCTCCCGAACTGCAGCACGGGGGTTACTCCACGCAGGGATTTTGGTGTGTTAGCTGGAAAACCAAAGAGCCTTCATGCACCTGGTGACAGCTCTGACCTCTGTCACCACAGGACTCCAGGACCTGGAGCTTCTAAACCTCAGCTGCCTTCAGAGCTGTCAATACAGAACTCAACTCAACTGTGGCTTCTGTTTTAAAATTTCAGCTTCCATGGGATGGAGAATCACTTTGTCTTCTCTGGGTGATGTAACCACAAAAAAAGAAACCAACAAAAAACCACCAGCAAAAGACAATTCTGTGCTGTCCCTTGACACATTCTGTGCAGACTTGGCAGGATCCCAGAGATACTCTGTGGTCCCCCAGCAGAGGAAGAGGAAAGCAGCCTGGAAAACGATTTCTTAATCCCTTGTAAAAGGCAGAGCCAGCTCTTACTTCTTGAATCCCATCCATTTTTCATGTGAAGAATTAAGCCACAAAAAAAAAAGGCAAAAAAGGCAAAAAAGCTGTGGGCAAACTAGAAGCAAAAGGCTCGGGCTGTGGAAGATGTGTGCCATGCTCAGAGCTCTCCAGGCAGAGTCCTTGGAGCAGGGCAAGGGCAGAAAACTGTCCCGAGTCCTGCCTGAACAATCCTGGGATGAACTCCCTCCTGGGACTCAGGAGCTGCTGCAACCACTGAGTTCTGGGGGATGAAAAACAAGCAGGGCAGAAAAGTCCAGCAGAAAGGACACGTTCTTCCCCAAGTCTGCGTGTGCCAGGCTCCTCGTTTCCCCCATAAATCCCTCTGTTTAGAGGGGGTTTGATGGGCTCTGTGGGGTCATGACACAATTGTGGCAAAAGCAGCGGCCTGCGCCACCACGCTGTCCCCAAACTCTCTGGGGAGGGGCAGTGGCTCCATCCTGACTCTTCAGGGGCCTGAGAGGCCCTGATGGCTTTTGATGCAGCAGCAGCAAGGTGACAGTGACATAAATGACCCCAGATCTCCTCTGGTTTTTTTAAACCCACTGAGCAGTAGCCAGGAGAAACATCTGGGCTCATCTGGAAGAGAGAACAGCTCCTCCTAAACTTCTCCCAGTCACCTCCTGTCCAGCCTGCAAGATTCAGCTTTTCAGGAAAACAGAATTTCCCTTCAAAGCCTGCTGATGGTCAAGCCAGGCTTTGAACTGGGGTTTTCCCTAAAATCTCTGTGTTTGTTTATTTTTAAAGGCTTCCTGGGCCGACTTTCCCAGCAGCAGAGTCTCCCCTTTCCAAAAAGGATGTCAGAGCCCTTCAACACCCACCCAGCCCCAGCAATTCCAGCAGTGCCTGCAGGTAGGAACACGCAGAGAGCAGGAATGTGCTGCCTCCGCAGAAAGGAAAGGCTTTGTGTCTGTGCAAGGAGCCGATCCCCAGCTGGGGCACAGACAGGATCCCTCGGAGATCTGGCCCCAGCTTTTCTGGGGTTTTAGCTGATCTTTAGAAACCCTCCCCTGCCTTGTGAGCTTCCCCTTGGCTGCAGGCCCACGGAATGGTTTTGTAGAGCCATTCCAAACACGGAGCTGCGGCTCCCTGGGACATTAACACTTGAAGGAGTGGTTTCAGTGCAGGAGGGATCACAGATTTCCTCACAGCCCAGATTTCCCCCCTTCTCCCCTTCCCATCCTCACTGCTGAGCTACAGCCTGATCGGGGAGAGCTCAAACATCAGGGCTGCCTGGAGAGCATCCAGGTAAATCCAAAATGCACCTGAAGTTCTGCCAGAGATTCTCCACGCTCAGGTGGGAGCTTTGGCTCCGCAGCAGCCCAACCTGCTCGTCCTGCCCCGGGTGCTCTGGGAGTCACTGGACTGGTTGTGACAGAACTGGGGCCTCTCCTCCTCCTCTTTAACCCACCCCACACCCCAAATTTCTGAGCCACTTTCACCCTTCTGTCCCTCTGACTGATCCCATCATTTGCCAATTCCTAAACCTTGCCCGGGGGCATTGCAAAAATGCCGTGGTGACGTGGAAAGTGGATTAATTAGGGACCAAAAGGAGAACTCCTCACCTCATTCCACCTCAGCGCTGAGGAGCTGAGGGGCTCAGGTGTCAGCCACAGCCTTTTTTGAAAGGGCTGGGAAGAGCAGGGGGTCACCAGTCCCTAAAACACTTCTGCTCCTCACTTCCTACTCCTTTCTTGCACCTTGCTACCCAAAAGTGAATTCTGTCTTTCTGCTGACAAGAGGAAAAGAAACCCAAAAACCACACATCCTTTTTTTCCCTCCATCTGAACCCTCACACACTCCCCCCCCAGCTGTTTCTGCTTGTTCAAATGTAAAAAAAAAAACCTTAAATCACATAAATCCGACTGTGAAAACTTTGCTGTACTCACACCCAAGCTTATTTGCTTTGAATTTGCTGATAGGAAAAAAAAAAGATCGCACAAACATGCAGAACAGAGCTCCAACAACCTCAAACATTCCATTCTCTCCCCAAAAAAGCAGAGGAAACCCACGGCTCCCTCCTCTCCCCAGAAGAAAACAGAGCAGATTGAGGAATCTGAACAAAATCTTACAAAGATAACAGCTCAAAATCTCACAGCCAGCCCCCAGCCCCGTCGTGCAGCTGAAATAAAAACCAGTGACACCACACCAGCAGCTCAGAGCTTACTTTGCTGAAGCAAAATCTGCCACAGGAGGAGTTTTGCAAGTTGCTCCATTTCTTCTGCTCCTCGGAGTTTTCTCCCCTCTTGAAAAACAAGCTGAAGAGTTCTTTTCTTTAACTTTCCTTTCTGTAACTGGAAAACACTATGACCTCACCAATTCACATCCCCAGAGCTGAGGACAGCAGCTCGGATTCTGTGGGATTACTCCACCTCCAGCCTGCAGCTCCACACCTCCCCAGGCCCACTCCACCTCCTCCCCTTCCCTCACACTTTCTGCAGATCCTTCTCCTCCTTCCCCTCCCTCTGGGACCTTCTGAGCCCTCCCCGACTCTGACCTCAAACTTCCATCGGGTGAAGTCGGTCCCACACAGCTCTGGGCTGACAAAACAAATCTTTCTCCCTCCCCCTAGGGATGGAACCAATTTTCCTGGTGCTTTACTTGCTCCAGCTGTTCCTCCCTTTGTCTGACACTCCTCCAGACTGGATTTATTCTGCTGCCTTCAATGGGGTTTTGATCTTGGTCTCCTCATATGGTTTTACTTCCAGCTCCAGTCTCCAAAGACAACCTAGAAAACAATATTTACCCTGTCCTGTGATTTGTAAGCAAGGGATGGGTATTAACAGGAAAATTACAATGAATATAAAGTCAGGAAATAGAGAATAAAATAGGAAATAGAGTAGGTAATCTGCTGCTAGGATATTAAAAGTAAAATACATATTATAGGAAAATTAAAATATGGTCAGTTTTTTCTGTTTCCTTGCATTCTGTTGTCAGGTTATTGTTGCTTATGTTTAACACCATTTAGTGGATGGGATTTATTGGACTTTACAATTCAATCAAATTAGTCACCAAGTGAAGAAAGGGAATTAAAACTGACTGTCCTTAAGTGTCTGTGGGACTCCATAAGAGAACTTAAAAACACAAGTCAGGAGGCTTCCCACGGGATCCATCAGGATAAACTTAATTGCCACACTTGAATTTTTCCTTCTGACATTTGTCTGTCTCTCTACTCTACCAGAAAATAGATTCCCTCTATCCCAGAGGGGGAAGAGTTTCAGGAAAGAGGAGAGTATTGTAATTACAATTACAACAACCCCCTAAATAAACATTTAAATAATTACACACTGCAACAAGGGAAACTTTGGGAGCATCCAGATCAGAACTTCACTCAGTCCACGATCCTGTCTCCAGCATCAGACAGAAGCAGACACTTCCAAACAAATTCCAAGGAACTGAAGCTATTATTATTATTAGATAATATGACCATGAAAAAAAAAAAATGCCTGCTGTTAACTCCACACTGTCCAGGACAGACCCAGAGAACTGGTTTGTTTCTAGGGAAAAATCCGAAAATAATCTTCAGGTAAGAACTTGGCAAAATTTCCCTGGAAACCCCAACTCTGACATTCCTATGAAGTGAGGAGATTTGGGGGTAATGGGATAGGAGCAGCCCCTCCATCACCACCAGAGCTGGATATGAACAAATCCAACTGCATCCCCAACCCCATCATCTTGGCCAGCCTCAGGAATTCCCACTGTGCCGGGCCCAGAACCACCTGCAGGCAGCAAAGTCCCCCTGCCCTGACCTGTGCCAGGTGTCACAACAAGGACAGCACTGATCCAGAGCAGCTGCTGGGCCGGGAATCTCCTGGAATCTCACGGAATCTCATAGAATCTCCTGGAATCTCCTGGAATCTCATGGAATCTCACGGAATCTCATGGAATCTCATGGAATCAGGAGCCTTTCCTGTTGTCTCCATCAGGAAGCCAGACCAGCCTGCATTCAGAGCGTCCTGGAAAACGCCTGGCTGGGAGGCAAAAAGCTGCTCCCACTGAGCAGACAGCAAATCCAGCATCCTCTCCTTCCTCTGGTCCCTCCCAACCACGGACAGGACATTCCAGGCTGCAATTCCAGGGGTTTTTTCCCCACCTTTCTGCCTCCCAGCTGTGGCACTGCAGAGGTTACTGCCTGCTCCTGGCAGGGTTTTTGGGAGGGAGCAGATTGCTGTGGTTGCTGCTGTCATGGACTGGATATTTCCTGACTGCAAGGAGCCAAGTCCAGGCTGAACAAGGCTGAAATCTCCTAAAATCACCCACGGGAAGAGCAGCAGCAGCTCCTCTGGGGGTCGCAGAGGGGAGGAAAGGGACGCAGGGCCTGGTTTGCAGATCCCTGCCTTGTCCCCTCTCTAATCCTGCACAGCCTGCAGCCAGCCCGGCTTCCTGGGGCTTTGCTGCTCCGAAGACATCCTGGAAGAGCAGCTGTGTCAACATTTTTCCTGGTCCAGGAGCTGATTTTTTAACGAGCTTCTCCATGCTGAGCTGAGCCCAGCCTTTCCCCTTCCCCACTCCCGGGGAAATTGGGATTGATTCTCCCAACACCAAGCAGCCCTCGCCTGCCCACTGCTCATCTCCAGCTGCCCACAGATGCTGACCAGAGAGAGAAACTTCATCCAGGCAAGGGAAAGGGATTTTCCAGCAGCAACGGGAGCGGTTCTGCAGGCTCTGCACCTGCCATCAGGTCAGGTCAGCAGCAGAAGAAAGGCTTCCGTGTGCCCGGAGTCGCCTCTTTTTCATTGTGGCAAAAGAAAATCGGTATTTCACGCCTAATTCAGATGCCAAGCGGTGGCTCGGGCGGACAAAGCGCTGCTGAAAGTGCGGGGGTCACAAGGGTAATTGGCTTGTGGGAAGTTAGGACTGTCAGGAAGTTTCCTCCTCCCCATCGCTCCCATTTTTTACCATTTTTGTTTTCAGGCTGCACTGAGAGACTTCCCAGTAAATCCAAACTGAAGATCAGCAGCCGGAAAAACTGAGCCAGCATCAGATCAGGAAAAAGGTCTGATGCTAAGGAGGACCCTCCATCCTTTATTGCAAATTTGAGAGCCACTAACCCTGGGGAACAGGAGTGGAAGTGGCCCCTTCCACCCCATCTTCGCAGCCATAAATACAGGAATTAAAAAGGAATGCCAACATTAATGATCTGCTGACACAAATTACAGCACAAGGCCTTGTGTGCAGGATTTGTCAGCACTCCAGGCTTATCATCAACAACTTCTTTAAATACAGGACCCAGAGTGTTCCACCAGGATCAAAGGAGAAAATACCTCCTCATGGGAAGAAGAAAGGATAAAATTCCTGGAACAGCAAAGTAGTAGGGAATGCTACAGTTTAGGAAGAAAGAGCAAAAGAGTACAGCTAATTGGCAGTGGCAAAGGCAGCAAGGATTCTTCAAAATAAAATATGGAAAAAAAGGAACTTTGCATGGGAACAGCAAAAGAAAGGCACCGCAGCTCAGGGTTAATTTACACCGACACCATTCTTCACTTGGTGGCAAAGCTTTTCTCTTTAAACCAAATCTTCCAGCTGCCACCAAACCCTTCAGCAAGCCTGAAATAATCCAGCTTAAAGCAAGAACTGTGAACTGAAAGGACAAAATTGAAAGCCAACCACAATGACAGGGCTGCCAAGCAGAGCCTGTCATTAGTGCAGGGCTGGAACAAGCCAGGCACCTCTCAGCCCCAGCATTACCTTGCTTGTTCCCCAGCCACAAACACAAAAACCCCTGAGCTGCCTCCTCTGAAGGGCACAGCCAGAACGGCGAGGTGATGCTCTCAACCAGAGGCTCTTTTGTTTCATGTCACTGCAGCCCACTGCAATCAGCAGCCTGGGATGCAGCCACCAGAGCAGCTCGGGCAAACACGGGCTGGGGATGAGCAGGGCAGAGCTCGGATGTTGGAGTCCAGGGCAGGTGGAAAACCCCTGGAACTGCCCTGGGGGCTCCCAGACCCCGGCTGGGACCCCAGGAAAGCCTTGCCTTGGACCTCAGTCCGTGGGAAAAACTTCCAACAGTCACAGATGAATTGAAAACAACAAAGATTTGAAAGAAATAGTAGTTTAGTTTGTCACAGGGTGAAAATTTGTAGTTTTGTGTTTTTAGGATGGAAGTAGATCAGAGCAAGATGGAGAATTTTGGGCAGTGTCTCGTCGTTGTCGTCGTTGTCGTCGTCGTCTTCTCCTTCTTCTTCTTCTTC
>WBMY01009109.1:0-53982 GCA_013397315.1 Donacobius atricapilla
CGAGCGCTGGCCCCACCTCCGCAGCGGGGCCCTGACGCTGGGCCCGGTCGCGGCACGCGGTTCCGGCACGCGGTTCCGGTGCTGGGGCCCGTCCCTGTTGGCGGCGCGGTTTCTCCTGACGGGAGATTGGCCTGGCAGGCCGGAGGTTACCCGGGGAATCGGGTCCCCTGCAGCACCCAGTGCTGCCGAGCTGTGCCCGCGGTGAGCCGGATTCGCGGTGGGCCTGCTCCCTTAAAGGGCTGGTGACATGCGTTCGGACAGCAGCTGCGCATCACTTGCTCAGAGCCCCTGAGTTGGGGTTCTTGCAACGCTTGTGGTGCCAGTTTTTTGTGTTCCTTGTAACCCATGGACGTTTTGAGTTTTATTCACAAACAGTAAGCTAATAACCCAGAAGTAGCCAAGATAATGAATATATGATCATCGAATCGGCATAATCAGATCTGCAGAAGGAAGGGATGCAGAGTGCTAACCTCGAGCTCCCACTGCAGAATTTTTTTTTAAGGACTTACTGTGTTGATGAAACTGTTGTTTCAATTTTGAGGCAGTGCAGTTAGTAATGGGAAGAGAAGTGAGCTCAAATCTTTATTCTTTTTTTAAAGCTTTTCATGTTTATGTATGACTCTCCATGGTTGGGTGAAGAGAAGCTTTCAAGGAGATGTTAATGAAAAATACTATATTGTCAACCATGCTGCTTTAAAAAAAGTGCTGATAGGTGTTTTAGGCACTAAATGGCTCATAAAACTGTATTACATATGAAGTTTTTGGAAAATGTCAATCGTTCTATTTCAGATATGACTAAATGTTTCCTTAATAAAACATCAGGTACTGTTGCAGTAATTACTTCTGATGGAAGAATGATTGTGGTAAGACTTAAATTTTTTAACATTTTATTTTCCCCCCATAAAGGCTTTTCATCATGGCAGTAAAGAAGCTCTGTTAGGATAGTCTCACGTATTCACACAACTAAATAATATGGTATAGAATAATTGCCATAAAGCTTAAAAAATGAATTTTATGGATGCTTACTGTTTCTCGCATGTCATGTGAGCGTCTCCCATTGATAAATTTATGTGTGCAGATGCTCCGGCCTTTTTTTCAAAAGGTTTTCTGTGGGAATGCACAAAAAATGCATTCCTCCTCTGTTCAGTAATCTAGTTTCCATCTAAGATGCCTGCTTTGTTCTGTAAGATCTTCAGCTTTCATGCTAAAACCATTTCTTCCCTGTGGCTATAGAAAAATACCAGCTGAAGAATTGCTGGAGAGTTGTTGTGGGCTTCTGTTTATACCTGAAAACCTAAGTACAGGCCAACTTAATATATTAGCCTGTATAATATTTTTAGCTTTATTGCTTGTGTGTTTTGCGAGTTTTCTTCTTGCATCACTTCCCCCCATCTTTTATTTTGTGTTTTGAGTGTAACTTAATAGTATGTTCATTGCAGGAGCATTGTATCTTTCTGTCTGTACTTAGCTTTGTGCAGCCTCTGGAAAGAGAAAACAGAAATCTGTTGGCTTCACCAAATGTGCTTGGCTGAAGTCAGTCTGGTAAACTTTGTGTTAATGCTAAAGATACTTCCTATCAATAAAGATTTGAATGGGTATATGTGACTCATTGTTAGATGATATAAATGCGTATTATGACTGTTTGAAGGGCAGTTTTATGTGAGTTTGAATTTCTTAATCAATTAGTGATGGTAAAGTTATGTTATCAAGTTTCCAAACACGTACTTAAGTGCCACAAAATCCTTTATTTTTTAAATTTATTTTTTAAGAATAAGTTAGTAAACACAAGGTGATCTCTTTCAAAGAGATACCACTTGAAATTGCTTATTAGGAATGGTTTCAATATTGTTGACCACAGGAGTCCAACTTCCCTGTTCTTTGTTTTATTTAATAATTTATTTAATTTCTGGAAACGTCCATACAAAAAAAAACCAGTGTAGAAATAGTAAAATTAGTTGTCTAGAGGAACATCATTGATAAAATAAAAAATTTGCTTTTTAATGCTTAGGCTTATTGTGTCTTTTAGCGTGAGCACACGGTAATAATACGTGTGCTTTTCTTAAATTGAGTATTGCTTTTAAAATTTCATTCTTTAGCTGTTTGTGTTTAAGCCAAAGAATAAAACCTGAATAGAACACGTGTTCTCTAGTACCTTTATTCTGCCACTCTGTTTAAGATATCCTTTACTGCAAAGAGGAAAAATTTCAAGGGCAATATGAGTGCACTTTTTTTGTGGTTGTTTTTTTTTTTTTTTTAGGGAACACTCAAAGGTTTTGATCAGACCATAAACTTGATTTTGGATGAAAGCCATGAACGTGTGTTCAGTTCTTCACAAGGAGTTGAGCAAGTAGTGCTGGGCTTATACATTGTAAGAGGTGATAATGTGTAAGTATAGCATGTTCTTGTTTAAATCTTTTCATACAAACTTTGTGTGTGTATGTGTTTGTGTTTGTGTGTGTATTTATATATCCATAATCTGTATAAATCTTGATAGTCCCAGACACTGTGCATCTTTGTGGGTAGCACAGAAAGTATTGTCAAAGCTGAGTCACCATGCCCAAAGGTATTAAAAAGCTGTGTAGAAGTGACATTTAGGGACATGGTTTAGTGGTGGACTTGGCAGTGTTAGGTTAATGGTTGGACTTGGTCTTGCAGGTCTTGCCAAACATGACTGTGATTCTATATTCTAATAGCAAACATCTACACTTCTTTTACAGAAGTGATTGCATTGTAGTGTTGAGATTGAAGATAATCCGAGCGGGGGAGCATCTCTCCTACAAGGACAGGCTGAGAGATGATGATGGTAAAGATGGAATAATCACTAAAAAATGAGATAGAACTTGTGTGCATAAAGTCAGCAGTCTGGTATACAAAGTTGACTTTCAACAGGTTGTGGTTTTTTCAGAGCAGATGTTTACAGAGAGCACTTTATAATCTGGAAAACCCGTGAAGATTTTGACTTGACAGTGTAGCAAGTGTTGAAGCCAGTGTAGTGACATGTCAAATGTATGAGTATTGGTATTTGATGTAAAATTCCCTTACAAAATGAGAGTGAAAGCTCATCGAGGTGCAGAGAAAAGTAGCTGGTGTGCCAAAGCCATGGGAGGGTTGCAAGAGCAGTGGAAAGAAGGCCAGGTAAGTGGGCCAGCTAGGAAGATTACTTTTGCAGCAGCATTCTGAAACTGTTGGCCAAAGTAAGATTGTTTTTTTATCATCACAGCTGGCAAAAGATTATGTTGCAGTGACTAACACATGAGCCTGGATAGAAATTTTCATCTTCTAATTCTAACGGATACTTCTGTACAACAAAATGCCAGGCCTTAAATTGATATCTAGGTGCATTTTTCTGACATTGAGAAAGTGGATCATTCTGAATACTTTCATCACTTTTGACTTAAACTTTTAAGAAAAAGTAATTTGACACATGTACAAAGGTGGGACTATGCATGTCACTCTTACCTGTAGCTTTTCATTTAGGTAGTAGAAATGTGTATAAAACAGCAAATAATGGTTTACTACTTCACCGTTTCATCATACAGTGGAAATGTATGATGAAAGACATCAACATACAGCCACATTACTCAAATATATTCTATATATGCTTCTGTGAAATATAATTTTATTTTTGCAATCTTAAGAAACTCAAACATATTTTTTACAAGTAATAATCCTGTGTTCATGCAACTCTTCAACATGCTGAAATTCAGCATCCTTATAAGAAGAAGTAAAAAGAATCAACAGCTAAGTAACACTAACTTCAAAATAGGGACTCATGAAATAGGGAATCTGTTGAAAAAGAAAAGGAAAGAAACAGTCATGGTACAAAGTAGTTTGAGCATTCCAGTGTGCATCACTAGACGCTTCCATGGAATAAACAGCGTCAGTCAGAAGAAGTTGGTATAGTTCAACAGCAAGTAAGGATTGTTATTGTTAGAAGATAAAATACAGCTTCTGTTCTAGAACTGTGTGATTTGATTTCAACAAATAATAACCCAATCTTTTTTTTTTTTTAATTGCAGTGCTGTGATTGGTGAAATTGATGAAGAGACAGATTCAGCTCTTGACTTGGGGAATATTCGAGCAGAGCCTTTAAACTCAGTTGTGCACTGAAAAGATAAAAATGCAGAGGGACTTTGTAAATCTTTGGTTGTACAGACCTATTTAGCAATGTGGACAGTTTTTTAAAATTGTGTTTAATTTGTTTAGCCACCAGTTTTTTATTATGAATATGTTGTAGTTTGCATGTAAATTAAAGTTTCTACATTTTTCTAAAGATACTTTCATTGAATTTCTTTTGGGATTTCATGCTGCATAATTTCACTGGGAAATGCAGTCAGTATCAGTGATGGTCCTGATACTGTATAAATACACCTTGTTCTTAAGATCTCATTCCTAAAGGTAAACCAAGGTTTTTCATGTTAACCTAGGCTTATTTGAAGGTAGATGTGTAACAGTCAGTTTAACCATGTCTAAATGTAGTTGTGGCTGTAAGTAGTAAACTGTTCTTTGTAAATTTTTTGTGTATGTGTGTCGTGTAGAAAGGAAGAATGTTAAAAGCTTTCACAGTCAAATTAATGACTTATGCACGTAATACTTTTTTTTTGTGGTGTCAGCCCTTGTTGTTCCCCAAGACTATACTGGAGGTGCAGGAGTTTGTAATGCCTTAATCCTGGCAGAAAAAATGGAAAAACAGACTTTTGAGCCGGAACAAAAAACCCAAATGCATGCATTTATTTGAAGCCCATTCAATTCCAGACCAACTCATTCTCTATCTTCACCTTTCAGCAACTGTTGTGTTGCTTGAAATTTGCATAAGATCTGCAGAAAGAGAAGTGTGTGTTTGCTAATGTGTAAGCATCATCTTAGAATGTAGTTTAGAAGACACAGAAGTACTTTAGGTAGGTCAATTATTTATTTTGAAAGAAATTTGCCCTAATACTGAATATAAGGATCCCATGTAACAATGATCACATGTAGACCTCTTATACATCAGCCACAGCCAAGCCGAGTGGGACAAACTCTGTGCAGGATAGTGTGTTTGAGGCCACATCAGCATGAAGAAGTCTGTTCTCTTGAACAGAGCTGTTTTTGTTAGTCTCCAATGTCCCACAGGCCCAGTGTTTTTCCCCTGTATATAAATGTGCTGTCAAAACAAAAAAGCAATTTTAATGTGCATATTAGGGAGTTTTGTACTGATTTTGATATTAAGTGGGATTTGGTACTTTCCATTGCAAGTTCACTGTTTGGAAACCAAATACATTGAAGGGAAAATATTTGTTCTCTATGAAACGTGTCTCTCAATTCTTGTAGCTTCCAGCTTGTTTTCTAAGATTGGTGGTGGTGGAGCATGTGAAGCCCAGCAGTGCACTGTCCACATCTCTTCAGGAACTGCTGAGCAGACAATGGAATAAGTCAAATTAGGGTTTTCCTGTGATTACTAGAAGTCAGTACTAACTCTGGCTATAATTCATTATGTCAAGAGAATCAGTTTCATTAAACAGTCAACAAAAACGCCTTTTTGCTGCTGAAATGCTGATACCTGCACAAGAGAAAAGAAAATATAGGAACTGTGAATTGTATTGATAAAGCAGATTACTAAATTAGGTATTTTAGAGCTTGGCAAAAAAATGCGGAGGCAAATAGTAGAGTCAGGATGAGCAGATTTTTAATGCCTTACTTACTGTTGGATGTTTTCTAAGAAGAGTTATAGTTGAAACATGGATTTGAATACTTCTAGAAGCACTGGAAAAACTATGGAGATACATTGTCTTATAGTTGAGAAATTATGTTTTAAGATTAATCATGGAATGCTAATGTAGATGGAGACCATCTACCTGAAACACATCATTTGCAATGCAACTCCTTGGTCCTGTGTTTGCTTGAGGATTTAAAATAGAGGCTGCAGATGTGAGTTGAAACTATTTTCTCTGACCTTGAAGATGCAAAGCTGTGGAACAATGGCAGTGAAATTGCTCAGTAAAAACAAGGTACTGACCAGATGAGAACGCGAGTTTAAGCTGGAAAACCATGATCTGGGAAGTGATAGTTTCACAGAGTAAGGTGTTTAAAACACAGATTGCTAACCCTGTCTTTTTTCCTTCAAGTGGGTGACCTCAAGTTGTAGCTTTTTTTTTTTTCCGAGCCTGTGTGTGTAGGGTAGTGGGGAGCTACAGCTTGAATAAAACGTGTCTGTACTTACAGGCTGACCTAAACCTAGGGCATTCTCCAAGTGAACACTGAGAAATAGAAACTCCCATTTAGAAAAGGATCCTGATAAAAACTAACTGCACAAAGCCCAAATGGATTGATGATATACAGTTGATTGTAAAATCAAATGTTCTGCAGTGAGGTAGGCAAAGGATGGCCAGCTCAAGTCTGCTTGGGATTGTCTCCTCCTCTGTCAAGATGGAGCCTGCTCGGAAGCAAAATTCTGTCTAAAATCTTAAAATTGACAGTGTGAAGGTTGCTTACCTTCATGCTTAGCAGCAGTGTAAAGCTTTTCAGAGATGTGATTTTTGGCTTATGCTCATGTTTTCTTTCAATTTCTGCTCCAACATTTCTTTCAGTTTGATGTCACTGGCTTTGGTCTGGATTTGACCAAAGCCTCTTCTGGATGTAATGATGAAGGGATCAAAGCCAGGAGACCTAGTCAGAAGGGATTTCTTGAAATCAAATCTAGGACTTGACAATTCTTTTAAAAATCGCAAGATGCAATTAAAGTTTTGTGAATTTTCAGGGACTCTAAGCTATACTGGCTAACTAGGTACTTGTGTAAGTATACGGTGCAGAGAAATCACTCAGTTAACAGTGTTTCATGCATGAAGTTGAATTATTACCAGTTTCAAAGAGTATTTTCATTGACTCAAGCCTATAGCACAGTCTAGACAAAAAAACAGATCACCAATGAGAGTAATTTATGTCTCATTTATTGTTCTCATAAATGAATGATGGGAAAAATCAATGGGATTGAAACCATGACGTGGACATGGAGTGATGGCCTGGTATTAGTGATTCTGAAGAAAGCTAGAGAATGTTGGTCCCCAGAGGAAGAGTAGTGTGGAAGCTCAGCACATGTAAAGCCTGTGTATGTGTACTCTCACTAGGGTAACTGCAATCACTTTTGTGAGCACATTGAAGGTAGTAAAAAGGTACAACAGAGCAAATGAAGTAGAGCTGAATTTTTGAGAGGAGAACTTAACTCCTCAGATGCTGAAGAGGTATGAAAGAGGAATAGATGGAATGAGAGAAGAGCACCACAGATCATAGTTCTGTATTGAGCAGGGCTATGTCAATCGCTGTGTGCTGGCTGGCTGGGTTGAAGGTTCTGCTGTTTAACACTGATTGCAGGGAAGTAGCAAAGCAAATTTCTCCTGGGAGATAAGTAGTACTGTCTGCAAAAAGCCTTTGCTTTATTCTTTCTGGAGAGAAAAGTACTCTCAACAAAAAAAAGAGTAACTTTTTGGAACTGAAGGTGCTCCCTATGAGTTCTGACTGCTGGTGCCTTACGACTGTCCGCTGGTTCCATGGGGTACATGAAGAGCCCTGCTGAGATCATGAATACCTTTTTCCTGAAACTGTCTTCCTGCAATGAGCCTAGATTAAAGATTCTGTAAATAACAGGTGATACTCAATAAAATCCAGTGAGTCCTTGCAGAATAATAAACATACCATACAAAAATTAGAAGAGCAGAGAAAGGTGATACTAAGGCCAAAAGGAAGTAATGCTGAATTGGAGGTAACTGTCATATGCCATTAAATTTCCTGCATTGTCATAGGTTGGTCACTTCCTCCTTTGGTTAATGGAGATCTTGGAGTGAAAAGACAACTCTTGACTAGTAGTGGAAAAGAATTCCTTCATTAGCTGATTTCTAAAGAGAATAAGGAAATTAATTTGGTGTTCGTGAAGAAACACAGAAACTACCTTCTGTGGTCCAAGGACAATTTCTCTAACTGCAATCCACATTAAGTACTTCCATGTTTCTTTCATATACTTTCAATCAAAGGGCTTCAAATATTGCGTGGCCTATAAGCGAGTTACTGGCTGTACTGGATTGAAAGAACATAGATACTGTTTTGAGGATGTAATCCAACAGTAGACAATTTCTGTACAACTTGACCTTTGCTATCAGCTATAGCTTGTTGTCCTTAGGCCTGGAGTGTTTATTCTTCAGTCCAGTTTATAAGTAAGCAGCTGAGATACACATCAAACACTCTGTGCTAGAACTGAAGATAAAGTGCAGGTCAATGGTATTTATCTCATGGACATTGCTATACTACTTTCATAGCAAATGTACCAGATCTGTGTGCCTGAGTAGGTGTTTTGTACCCATGGTAAAATAATTCCAGCAATTAGCCTCTGCTGCATGCTGCTGCACTCTGCTAGAATTCTATTCTGCAGATTAATACCAAAATTATCCTTAAATACCGGGGTTGTGTTCTCCGTGCATTGGTATGAAAGGATTTAATTTATTCCATAGTTTACATGACAAGTACTAGGTCATGTGCTGTTGCTCCTTTAGGAATTAAATTACAATGACCACAAAGGCACCTCTCAAGAAGGAGAAGCCTCAGTTGAAGAGACTTGGAAACTGTGAATGTGAGTTATGCCAGTTAAAACACCAAGATGTGTTTGCTAGTTATATTTGGTCTATGATACATTTGTGGCACCTGTGTGTGGCACCATGCTACTCTACTAATTTTTACTAATCGATTCTTATTTCTGCTTTTCAGTTGAGAGACCTGCAGTTTATTGATAAGAATAATGAAAATAATTTGATGGATTAAGTGGAACTTGCAGTAGCCAGAAAAACTGTCATATCAATTAGTTTTAGCTTTTCTGTTGCTTAAATAATAAGGCATTATAACTTCAAGTATCAGGTACTCATAGACAAATACCTATGAAACCCAGATGTGCCAGAAGTTCAAGATTCTTGAGGTAAGGGAGGGAAAACTTGCACCAGACCTAGGTTAAAAATACATGACAGAAGATAGTAAAAAGCCAGGTATTTGTTCTGGAAATCCCGTTCCAGATAGCCTCAGCGTGCTGTATTTTGCCTTAGGGTCCTTTTAGGGGCCTTTTTTTCCCTGTAATTTTTACAGTAATGGCAGAAATGCTGGTATTTCTTACATCAGTGGCATTTTCCCTGAAGGAAATAAAAGCTCCAGTGACGCAGGTGAAAATCAACGCTGAAAACACAACAGCATTCAGACTTCTGCCAAAACCTGCTTGCTAGCCCTAAAAGCAGGACTTACATACTAGGCAATGCTCCTTCCTGGAGCCTTGCAGCATGTTCCAGGAGCTCTGGAACTTGCTTGGAACAATGTGCTGCTGTTGTTTAGCCTTACATCAGTAATAGTGCCACCGGGTGCCAAAAAATTTCACTCAGTGCTCAACTTCTTTCCTGCTACTTGCACTTGAAAGGCTTTCATTACTTTAGGGAGGACAAGCACATGTGCATGTACTGCTTTTGTCTGCTAAAACCTCCTTAATGGCTTTCCCGCCATCTTGTTTTATACTCTAGGTTTATTTTATCTTTAGTGTCGAATCCAGCAGTGGTGATTACATTGCTCTACGTAGAAATGGGAATGGTTTATTCAGGTGGAGAAATTGAAGAAGCTGGATCTGAATTACTCTAATACTATATAAAAATTAGAAATAACTGGGATGGAAACCTGTTGAATGTGAACAAAGTTGGACTTTACAACAGTGGTCATTGTAGTGAAATTCTCTTAAACACAGATACAGTTATTGTATCAGTATAAATCACTTATCTTATAAGAAATACTGAGAAATTGCGAGAAAATATTTTCTACTCAGAAATATTTTAAGGCACTTGAATTTTATATGGAAGCTTCCTATCCTAAAATGTTACTTTTAAATAATGGTCAGTGCTTTGTATTTTTGTGCTTACATTTTTGGTAATTCTCACTTGTGTGATTGTCAGACTTCAACTCTGCTTATGCTGCCGATGGAAACCTGTATGTACACAAATTCTGCCATGTTTATGCAAACTGGCCAGGGCTGCTGGCGGTGTATGGCTGGGATCTGCAGCATTCACACTGATGAACATGTGTGTGACATAGAATCCTTGGATACAGGGGACAGGTTGCCAAGCTTGTATTCAAAGCAGTGTGCATGCAAAAGACCAGGAAAAAAACATGCAGCAATAAACCCCCTAGCTATCTATAACTGTTTCAAATTTGGTTTGTAGCATTTCCAATTAATAAAACCATTTTTTGCCAACTACCACATAAATACCACCTCATCTGTACCATTTCATGCATACAGACAAATGTACAGGAGTTCTATTTTGCACTGAGTTACAAGACTGAACAGAAGCCAAGGCAGGAAGTGATTAAGCTAAGGAGCTGATGCTGATTGAAAACGTGTGATGCTGTGGAGGAAATATCAGACAATAGAACCTCAGTCAGTTGGGAAACAGATTTAAAAACCAGCACATTAGGATGTAAACAGTCAATAGGACTGGGGCCAGCCCTTCTCCTAACAATCAGGTCATTAGCAGTAGGAGCGTGCAGAATGATGTCCATGATAAAAGTGCAGGTGCAAAATCCATGAATGTGTGTGCTCATCAATGCTGAACGGAAACAGCCTTCTTTCTTTTTGCCTTGTTTCTTCTACGGGTTGTCCTAACTCATCCTGGATACAAGAGTCAGGCATAAGTGCAGCTTAAATCTGGGAAGTGCAAATGGTCAAGGACTTTGAAAAGAAAGGCTTAAGATTATTTTGTGTAACTGTAATAAGGTAGGATCACTCTCTGGAATTGCACTTCTTATTTTCAAGACAGCTTCTGTGAAAAGTCATCAGCTCACATTCAATTAAAATTGTCAGGATCCAAGTGGAAACAGTCTCTGATAAGAAAAGGAAGTGACTTAGAGTCACTGTGTGATTGTTATAATTTAAGTGATAGTCATTATGTGGGTGAAGGGGACAGCTTCCTGATTTGTCTAGAGACTGGTTTATGCATCTTTTGTAACATCCATCAAGTGAATTTGAATTTTATCCTGCAACTTCTGATTTCACCATTTTACATAAGTCCAGCCAATGAAGAAAGCAGTAAGAAAGACAAACATTAATATGTTTTTAGGTATTCATTACATTGATGGATAAGACATGTACAGTGTTTTGTAATTAAACTGTATGTGTCAATAGTTTTGAGTTTGGTTCTAATTATGCTTTTTCTGAGTTACAACAGCAAAGTGGAGATGGCAGCAAAATGGTCCCTGCTAAAGGGGAATCACCAGGCTATCCTACTGTTAATGCCACTCTTCAACACACAGGTGTGCCTGAGCAACGCCCTCCTTGTCTTGGGCCTTCAGCAACTGAGCATTAGTTATTAAAATACTGAAAGTACTGAACTTTCCATGCTCTGCCATGAGCCACCTGAGCCTTAGTGACTTAATGAAGCAAGAAACTTCTAAGATGACAAAGCTTCTACTGCAAGACCCAAAAGGGCCTAATCAGCAAAGATAATCTAGACATAGAGAAGAACAGGTGAGTTACAAAAGCCAGTAAGCAATTTCTTTTCCCTGCACTTCTGGTATTTATTTTTTTTCTGTTTATTCCTGACTTCATGCCCAGCACATCGACACATCTTGTCTTCTATGTTCATAATGCAAATTGGTTTTTCTCACAGAGACTAAGGCCCTAGATGGCAAAATGAAGCTGCAGGATTTTGTTTAGAAATAAAGTTGGACAGCAATAGAGTAATTTAGAAGAGGAGATTAAATTCAACCCATGTTTAAAGTAACTGCTTCTTCGCCCAAAAAAACCCCAATGTCTAAACATTAAACCCTCACCCCCAGGTATGTCTTTTTTTAATGGAAGAAGGCTTGGTTCCACTGTGGATACCAAGAAATTAACCAAGTTTTAAAACCCAGCTTCTTCAAAATATTAGTGTATTAGCCTGTACCAGGCTACAGTCCTGCAACTCTGGAAAATTAGAAGACAACATAAAACAATTTGAGTAAATACAAAGACATTTTGTTGAGTAGGTTGGTTGAAGAATTGTGTGGAAAAGGGAGATTAAATGTGCCCATGTCATTCAGAATTTCATGGTAAATAATTTCTGCTGTGGCTACCTAGCAGCGGTGAAAGGACTGTTAGCTTTGTACTGTGTTACTTTTGCCTTGACGCGCTAAAACTCTGGAAGCGTGATCCCATTTCAGAGGAGCATTTGAGCTGGATGGTAACTGTGTATATCCATTCCTGCAAAATGGAACGTAGTTGTACGCACAGGATTTTGGTAATACAACTGGAGGTAAAAGGTGACTTTTCTCTAAGGCTGCAACAGTCAGCATTTCAGTGGCAAGAAGGGAAGTGACAGCAGTGTTCACATAGGCATCATACATGTTTTTAAATGTGAAAGATTAATTTTTTATTTACAAAGATGCCTAGAGCTTCATTTTACCTAGATGTGCTGGTATAGATATCTGGTAATAGGCCTCTGACATAGGAACAGTTTTTTTACTCTGTTTCTACAGTTAAGAAGAAATGATGAGAAGATAAAAACTGAAAATCGTTGTCATTTGCCATACACAGCTGTGCTCATAGTACCTCACCTGGTCCAAATGATCTAAAAGCATGGCCTGTGCTCCTTGCTTATGGAAGTCACTGTCTTTGTGCCAATAGCAGTCATTATGTAATGATTAATGATCAATAACTCATCCCAGGCAATAAGTAGGAGAATGGTCAGCTGTTACAGTAACTTCAGCTAAAGTACTGCTTAAGTTTAGGGGAGTTTTGGGTTAAACAGTAACCCTGTGTATTGTTATGTAAGGTGGTAGCACACCACTTTCAGTGTGCTGTTTTCAACAAGCACCAAGAATCAGCCATCCACTTTTGAGAACAGGTTTTTCACTGCTGAACAAGAAAACAAACATGTATCTTTCAAGTTAATGAACTGACTAGATTTTCCCTTATTGATATGCTACATGTTAACACTGGCTTTCAGTTTGCTTTGTCCAGCAGTCAATAACCTTCACTTCTCACCAAAAGCCAGAAATAAAGCAACATTCACCAGTAGCTTTTCCAGGCAAAGGGAAAGCTTGTTTGGGTTTATTAACAGGTGGTTTATCTCTATATCCAGGTAAGGGTGGTGAGAGGTAGGTACAAACCTGTGCCAACTCCTCCCCATCACATTTTTGTCCCTACCATCTTCAAAAATGGCATTCTGGGAGAATGTACTCCATCGCCTGCCCAGGCAGTGAGATGAGGCTGACTGGCCTGTAGTTCCCCAGCTCCTCTGTCTTGCCCTTCTTGAAGACGGGGCAGGTATTTCCTGTCTTCCAGGCCTCAGCAGCCTCCCCTCCCTGCCTTAGCCCCTCTGAGATACCCAAGCATCCTCACTGGGACACTGGAGAAGGACCTTGAAGAGAAGGAGTGGATTTCTCCTTAGCCCTGCACCCGTTGCCTACACTGTCTTTCTGTCCTGCCGCTCCACCAGCCAAGAGACAGCACGCAGCCTGCTACAAATAAAACATGTCCCTGTTTGTCCCAATGACAAGCTGAAGTGAAGGCCCAGAGGCCTCCTGCTTTCTGTGTGGAGAGACACTACAAAGTCCCAAAAGCAGGCTGGAGAAATTTCCCAGCACTTTTTTTGGGCAACAGCTGGGTCAGCTCCCCATCCAAACCGGTGGGATATGCCTGTCTTTCAGGGCTGACAGAAGCTCACCCCGCGCCTTTGCCTTCTGCACAGACCCCAAGGAGGATTGCTCTAAAATGCAGCAAGAGTCTGGGAACTGATAATTAGCACTAGCTCAGCTCCAGCCCATGATTTTGACACACCTGTGCTTCAAGTCCCCTGGAGGAAAGGGATACATTTGCCTGGCTGTTAAGGTCTGATTGATTACTAAAATTATTAGCAAAGCCTCTGCCTGACTAAAGGTGCAATCAAGACCATATGCCACAGGCATTAGTACAGATTTTTATTTAACACTAAACGTGAGATAGAGACAGGTAGGAAAAAGGCAAGGGGAGGGAAAGAGGGAGAGAAGGGAGAAAGAGAGACTGAGAAACAGAATAAACATCAGAAGTATCACCACCCCATAGGTTCCAATGACAGCCTGTTGTCTCTGCTCCTGTCTTGTTGGCAGTTGCAGTCCTGTTAATGTGGTGGTTGCAGACTGTATCCATCAAGTAGGGAGGAAAGAGTGCACAAAACACCAGGTTCATAAGGTTTATATTATGCTGAGGCTAGGTGGAAACACCCCCTGCAATTCCCCTGGACAATGTATTACTGGATCATGGGACATTCCATGAGTCATTGACATCTTCTAAGATGTTGCAGCTGTCTCTTACCGAGTACAGCTCAGTCAATCACCGCCCATCAACTGAGACAAATACCTTCCTCTTCTGGTACTTCAGAGGGGAATTCTCACAGCTGAGCCATTATATAAGGGAAGATAGTGGCATGGTAAGAAGGACCATCCCACTTTGCAGGATTTTCCTCTTACCAGCCTCTTCCCTTATCTGGAAACCCAGTTTGTAGCCTCAGGCGTGCACACCCACCTGCACTGGAGAGGCCACAGTGCATCACTAGCCAAGCACCCTGATGGAGGTGACTGATGGAGTCATTCATCTGTAGCAGACCAGTCTCTCACAGGGGGACAGGCGAAGGTGCATCTGTGAGCACAGGACAACTCTGGAAAGCTCTATGAGCAGGGAAGGGGTGGAAATCAGTGTCAAGAAGGGGAACAATAAAACAAGGTCAAGTTCTAGATTGCAAAGTTTATTAAATATCAAGTTCAATTAAATACAGTGTAGTAGCTTCACAAAAATATATTCATATAAAAAAAAGTGTCACAGCAGCCTTTAATGCTTTTCTAACTATTTGTTAACTCAAGTCCTTAAAATAGTGGGTAAAACCCTAAAACTCTTTCAGTCTTGATTCATCTCAGTACAATCATGCTTACTTTTCCAGAACTGGGACTTTGTTCTATATTCTGTTGGTGACTTTTGCAGATGGGAAATGACAACTCACATCTTAATTAAAGACTGGAAACTCCCTGAAATAAGTGAAACTTCTTATATCAATTTTCCACCACATCTGGGTACAGATGTCATATCATCAGCTGCTGGCAGCAACAAAAAGATTGGGTATCCTATCACACAAGTTCTGGAGAGCACTGAGGAAAATTGGCAATATTAAATGTTCCTTTCCGGCCCCTCCTACTGGAAGTGTTTTCAGGTGTACTGTATGTGCTTAAACATTAGCTGCAAAAGTCTGAAGCTGCAGCAATTTTTAATACAGAAATGAACCCCAATACCATGAGAGGTACTGACTTGGAATATCCCTCATGATATTCAAGTGCATTGTGACAGTGACTGATCATGAGGTCAGATTGCCCTGGAGGCTTTTGAGTCTCCATTCCTGAAGTAATTCAAAAACCAACACAGATCTGGGAAACTAGCTAAAGGTGGTCCTCCTGGAGCAGGAGGGCTAGAACAAATAGCCTCCAGAGGTGCCTTCCAGCTTCACTCATTCTGTGATACAAAATAAAAATACCAAAAAGAGCATAAAACAAGTCTTGGCACTACTACCCACTCACAGTCATTTTAAACCTCCGTCACATGAAGTGACAACAATGTAAAGTGCCCTTCTCCAGCTTGAACACCACTATAAGTTAATTAGTAGCAATTAGTCACTGCATTGGAACTGAAGCACTGGGCTCAAAGCACATCAAATTATGTCCTAAACATTGAAATAATACTGGAGAACTGAAAAACACATTGAGTGAAAGCATTAAACAGAACAAAGGGAATACTTTTGTTAAAACACAGAACAAGTAGACCAACATAATGCAGCTACTGTAATAGGAAACATCTCTGACAGCTTTGTCAAGCTCAAGAATCCAGATCAGTCAATCTGCTGGTCAGAAAAAACAGATGTGGTTCTTACTGTGAGTGCAAAAGAAGCCAGCTAGGCAGAAAAAACCCCAACAGATGAGTGCTCTGTGCTTGACATCCATATAACACAGTTTATATTCAGACTGCAAGGAACAAATTTTCACATCTGAGGCAGGGAGAATGGAAACCATAGATGCCCTGTAAAAGCAAAAAATGTCCAGTCTTTTCACAGCATTTCATTCAAATCATGTAGTTTTTAGTTAAAACATCACGGTACTCCTCTACTGCTCTGCAAAGGGGATCCTGGTCCACATTAAGGTTTTTTGAAGATCCAACACATCCAGTTTCAAGTTCAGCAGTGGCTGGGGGGAAATGACACAAGATTCCTTATGTCACTTTTAAAGCAGACAGGGAAGATTAATACTCTAGAAGAGCATTTTACATAACACAAGAGTCTGCAAACTTGAAAGAGGCTTTTAAAATTTCCAAGCACACCTAACAAAGGAAGAAGAGCTGGGCACAAAGGAAGAAACACATTTTGTGCACATCTTCTTATCGGTCAACAGCATTTCTAAAGCTAGTGACAGACATTCCGGAGGCTACACACGACTCCGGTGCCACATAACAGTCTTCTTAATGCAGCCCCTGCAGAGTCCTTTAGTGTGAAGCCTTCGTTTCCTTAAACATTCAAAGCTGTGCTTTATTGGAACACTACAACTACACAGCTACAGTTGCTGCAAAGCAGTCACTCTGGAGGACCAACTATCATGAAGCAGGTGGATTTCCTCTTTGGATGCCTGGCCTCGAATTGTAGAGTGTCTTTTACGCTCCATGTTGCAATCATTGAACTCATGTTTGCCTAAATGCTAATGAACGATCTCTTCCTAAAGCAATTTTGTCTTTTATTGCTGATTATGTTCTTCTTACTTACTCAAAACAAGACTGCAACACCTAAGCTACAAAGACAAGTCATGAATCATAGCAAGAAAACCCAAGACCTAACAGCAGAGAACATGTAGGGTATGGTTTAGTACTGAATGCAATCCACATACAGGGAAGGAAAGGATGCCTGAAGTCTATAAAGATCTGTAAAAATCTGAGGGCTTCCTTGATGTTTTGGCTGGAGATTAACTCTAGTGAAGGGCAACCTCATCTTAAACCAAGTGTTTCTGTGTGGGCCAGTGGGTGAATTTTCTTTTTGCTTCTTTCTTTCTAGGCAAATGCATAACATTCTATGCAATATTTTGGGAAGCAGGAATTTTTCACATTCAAGCCTAAACTGGAGAGCTATCAGAAAAAAAATTCCTGTTCTTAGCAGAGGAAGTTGAAAATAATGGCCTGAAAGCTGCTGAGACTTAGAAACAGTCACCCTTTTCCTTAAAAACACTCATAATGTAATGCCACATTACCTTCTTTCAGCTCCTTAGTGATTTTTTCATCCAGTTCCTGTCGTACCTAGAATTATACACCAAATATACAGTTAAGACATAATATGACCCCAATTAACTGTTAAAACTCCTGAAACATTCTTACACCCCACGGACAACGTGATAAAACCGAAAAATATCATCCCAAATGGAGGTAATGGCCTGTGGTAGCCAAGAAGATGCCAAAGGCCTTGGACCACATGAGCTATGTGGAAAGGGCGAGAGCAGCGACTGTTTCTTTCCTGGAGTAGACAAAACTCAGATGCCCTTGTCTGTGTCTATTACCTACCAGAGGGGTGGACTAACAGAGATGGAGCCAAACTCTTCTCAGCGCTGTCAAAAGAACAACTCCCCTCAAACCTCAAGTTTTTTTCAAGTGTGGACAGTAAAATCCTGGAGAAAAGGGAGCCCTCCGGAACATGAAATGAGACACGGGTAGTGAAAGGAAGCAGGAAATCTAAGGCCTAGACCAAAAGGTGACCTAAAACAGGACTAATCCTAAGCAACGCCGTAGTAGTTGAGCTGTTGGAAGAAAGCACTTTTTGGGTTGATGAAGCCTTCACAATGACCAGAAGGCCCAGAGGACCCTCTGCAACATGTGCAGCTGAATCAAGAGAAGAAAAGGTCTTGTTTGCCTCTTATTTGTTCCAGTAACCTTTTTGTGATTCTCATCCCCACCTGAGGAAAGGAATAGGTGGAAATAAGGCCAGCACATGGATTTCTCTGAAAAGGAATGAAAATACACCTTTGAGGGCTCTGGCAGTGTCTCCACCGTCCTCCTGCCCCCTTTGGAGAAGGCATGAAGTACTGTGGCCTGAACAACAGGCCTAGAGCCAAAGCTGGTCTATAGATGAACCTTCCAATCAAATGGTATCTATATGTATTTGCTCATTAATGAAGTATTGTTCTATCTGTTCATTTATTGGCAGAACATGTATTTACCTTTCCGCATCTAGAAATTGCATGAGGCCACATCTGGCCTAACCTGGGGGTTATAGGATCAAAACCAACTCCCTTGGTTCCTCCTTGAGCCCTGGCCAGACTTTGGGAGAAAGTCAACAGGAGAATGAAATTACACATTATGTCAACTTGTTTGTTTGACAGTATAAAAGCTGGGCTACTCTCAAAGCAAAGTTGGGGGAGCCTGCAAGTTGGACGCCCCACAGGAGTTCCCAATTACCTTGGTTCTCCAGTCCCTCACTGTGACACCTGCCCGCCACAGCTGATGTGTTTCAGACTTGGATGATAGCAAAGTATTGGAATAACTGGTGATGTACCTTTCTTTATCACTATAGGCATTCTTTCTTAGTAATCATTAGGTGCATTGCTTAGCTTGACCTTTATAATTATTTGCTAATGATTATATGCTTTTCTTAGCTTAGCATACCCTTCCAGAATTCTCTGCAGTTTTACATTACAGTAAATTCCACTATTCTTCAAGTTGGTGTCTGTGTCCTGAGCAGGCACCTCTCACTGCTTAGCTCCTCAGGCAGTAACATACCGGGTCACTTGCAGCAGTCCTCACCTCAGTAATTCTGTTTCAGGAAGTGATGTGGACTTACTGCTTACCCACAAGAGCTACTTGAGCACAGAGTAAGTTGGATCCTCTCAGACTCCATGAGATGATACTCAGGGTCTAGGAACTCAACTTCAGTAGCAGTACTGCCACTGCACACACAACCAACCACTGGTGCTACCCAGAACTTTCAGACTGTCAGAACAGGCAAGGGCAGTAAAGAGCCTTCTCCTCTAGTTTAACCAAGTTCCATCAGCAGAGATGAAATCCATACATACGGCACCATCTCAAGAGAAGCTGAACCAGCACAGAAGCCATAACTTCACAAAGACATAAAGCACAGAAGTACTCAGCAGCAGTTACTGTTTCACTCAGAGAAACCAGTAACTCCAAAGCATTTCCAGTTTTAGGCCAATGTGAATGCATCAGTAAGTTTGAATCAACACCTAGCAGCATAAATAGACAAAACATTTCCATAACACCCAAGGTTAAACAGCAGTACAAGCTACAAACCTTGTCACATATCTGGCTGCAGAGGAGAGAGAGAGATTTTTGATTAAGGAGCTGAAGAAGAAAGAAAAAGAGCCTTAAGTTCAAAGGTCTTCAGTGAGACAAGAACATGGCTCACATATACATGAGGCAAGGAAAAAAGCTCACAACAGAAAGACCTCTAAAATACAAGAGGGCAGTTGGAAAATGAAACCAGAAAAGGAACAGAAGTTGAGAAAAAGCATAGGGAGCCAACATTCCCTTTCTCACATTAGGTAGGGAAACTGGTTTCATAAATCCACCAATTCACACTGGTTCCAGCTAGCAGAGTTCACTCTTCTTTTCCATGTCAAGACACCCACATTCATTTGCAGCAGCCTTTGGCACAGCTGTTAGGATGGGAGTTTGACAGTTGTAAATATAACAAGCAGCCTTGAGTCCCAAAATCTTGCAACACTTGCAGCAGACATTCCTGCCTTGGGCTGTGTAGTAAGGCCCCATCTTCCAAATTGCAGTAGACAGACCACTAGAAGTACTTCCTATTTATGACTCTGAGAGGGAAGACCAGGTTTTAAGACTTTTCTGAACACACTGAATATTGAGATACTTGAGGCTACAGGTGGTGCCATGACACTCTCAGTTGTTCCCTAATTGGTGATTTTAGGAAGACTTATCACAATAGAACATGCAGCTCAATTTAGTGGGAGGGAAGATAAATTCACAGCAGGAAATCTGAGTCCCAGGCACCAGCCTTCTGCTTTGATTGAGAGAAATCTGGCATACTGAGATTTCCATTTTTCTTTTAAGAGAATCTGGTTAAAATGGTAAGAAATAGGGAAGTTTTCTGTGGGTTTAGAAGTTGTTTGACTCACCCTTATTCAAGGAAGAAAACTTCAGGGTTTGATATGGTATTAAGAGTTCAAAGGGAATCCTACGAAGACAAGCCGTGTATAGTGAGAGTGAACTATCCTCAGTTCCTCTGGTGACAAAAAACTAAAAGTCTCCATAGGTTGTGATTAAGGGCAGAGAGAACTTCAAGGAACAAAGTCCTACCAACAAAGCTGCACTAGGAAGGAAAGATATTAGTACAGAAGAAAGCCCCCAAATTAAGAATCAAATCCCCTCTGAACATCAGTAATTGAAGACTGGGAAGATGTCACACAATTGTTCAAAAATTTCCTTGAGAGTAAGCTCAAATCTGTGAGACACACAGATAGAGTTTCTGGAAAGAAACTCTATGGGTGCCGTTGAAGTCAGGACACCAAGAGGGAACAGTATCACCATTTGCAGATCTACTCCAGACTTGTCTTGCAATCAGCTCAAATGTCTTTCTCAAGTGGATTTGGATGCATTTTTCACAAACACTAAAGAGGCCTATATAGCAGTTTGAACTATACATCTGTATTTATTAGCAGCTGTATAAAACAATGAGCCACAAAATAGCCTGGGGAAATACTGAATTTCTGTAATTAAATTTCCCTACTTAAGGGAGGGCAGCAAACGCATGAAGGTGTCTATCTTAATGCTGACAAAACTTGGGGATTCTCAGAGAGTTCCAATGTCTTCTGGAAAATGACGATGGAAAGCACTTCCTGAAAACTGTAATTGAGTTTTAAGAAGCACCGAGTACTCCCACTTTCTTTCCCTTCACTGTCTGTTTTTCTCATTCTCCAAAAAAGGTACAACTGTTAAGCCCTTCCTTTTAACCTAGGGCAGCTTTTTTTGCCTAGAAGAGGAAAAAAAGGTTTCCTCTTTTACCTTTTTTTTTAACATCTTGCTCCCATCTCTCTATCCGTTCTTTCCCTCTCCTGTTCTGCACTCTCTACCCCTACTGGTCTCCTATTTATTTCCCTTTCAAAGTGGGTCCCTGAATTTTCCTTCCCTTCTAGTGCTTGTATGCAGAATAGCCCCTGCAGACAATACAGTACTAACGACCTCATGAGTTCTTTCAGTAGTGTCTGTCTGTCTGCCCACCTCTCTGCCCTCAAAAGAGTGCTCACAGCTACACAGAGAAGTTCATCTCTGTAACTGCCACACCTACTCATTTCCCATGCTGCTTTGGCCTCATTTGTTTTCTTGGCTTTCTCTTTGTAAAACAGGTGCTCTATGCAGACACATGGTCAAAATGGGTTCTTTCCAACGAGGGCAGACCACCAAACTGAGATGGACTTAAAAGTGAACAAATACTTGTCACATTCCCTCAATAACAGAATACAGTGACTCAACAGAGAAGCTAGGCCGTGCCTCAATCCCATGTTAAGTGAGTCTCCTACTGATTACAACTATTGGTGTGGGGTTTTTATGGTATAATGTTCAGCATTCTGTGAGGGATGTGCTATCACACTGACTGCTAATTACAGGGCATGCTTGGACCAGAGGTATTGCATAGGTGGCAGCCCTGCTGCAAAATCAGAAAGGTGTGAAGACTTGCCAAAGAGTAGATAATGTTACTGTTTCATGAACTAACACACAGCACAAACTACCAGAACAAATGTCTCCTATGTGTAGTATGTGTTCTGCACTGAAGCATCAGAGCAAATTATGCCACTCTATTCATATCATCCTATTTTGAAGTATCCTTTTGTTGGTATTACCATACTAAAGCAAGGTCTGTGAAAAAACTGCTGGAGTGAAGATGAAGGAAGAAGAAAAAGGTCTCAGAGATGTGTGATTGGATTTGTCACTCAACAGGATGTTTGCCATTTTAAACAGGTTAACCAAACCATACATTGGAATTTCATGTTGAGCTTAGCTGGGAACTCCCTATCCACAGTACTCCTTGTCTCAGTTTCTCTTGTAAAAGAATGTCATGACACAGTTCACTATTTTGACTTAAATACTTTCTGGCCTTTGACCCTCTTGAAAATTTTTACAATCCTGATAACCAAAAGTCTTCAGCCTTACAATGTACAGCTGTGCACTGTTCTGAGGAGTAGCAGTTGCTTTGGCCTATTAGACAATATGGCTTGGAACAACAAATGGATTTTGACTTCAGGCTAAAAAGGGAGAACCTTGCATATGGCTACTCTTCAGCAGTCGAGAATGGTATTTCAAAATGCTTACCTTGGCCACAAAGGCTGCAACCCTGTTTCTTGGGGATAATGTGTTCTCAGTGGGGCTGAGGAAGCTTCCTCCTAGACTGAGACTTCTGCTCAGTCCCAAATTGTTGCCAAGATGTCCCAGTGCAGTTGAATACAGTACTGGAGTTGCAGCCAGACCTCCGCTGACAATGCTGCTTGTGATTAACGATTTGCTTTTATGGCGCTCCCGCAGGAGCTTAGCATTGGCTTCTTCGAGTCTCTCATTAGCTCTGAAACATTCAGAAGCACACAGACAGTTACCTTGGGTAGTAACACTTTCCCGAAGTTACTCTCCAGGTCCTTGACTATTATTTGACTTTTGAGATTAAGAGCCTCCAAAAATAGTACATCATTTGACCTGAGCTTGTTTGGAGGGCCTGTTTCTGAGATATCACACCAGGTGCAAGGAGCAAGTGTCACCAACACTTAGGACTGCTCATCATGAGGACTTCAAGGCCTTCTGTGAAAGCCATGTGTTTACACAGCTTCTTCTGGAAGGTACATCACCTTCCCAAGGAAAGCTCAAAGCCAGTGCTCAAACAGAAGCCAAAAAAGATCACTTCTATTTTTTCTTCACAGAACAGAAATCTGTTCTCTGAGAGGCCTACCCTATTCAAACAATAAAGGACATGAAATTCATTTTTTCTTTTGTACAGAGGATGAGATTACAGAGACTAGCAAAAAAAGCTGCCAGTTAAAACAACATCAACTTGAAAAGTATCTTGTTAATGCCATGATCAGTTGGATTCCTGCTGAAACACTGAAGAGAAATGAAGGCCTGCTGAACAGGAAGGGTCTTAAGGTACTTTACGCACAACCATGCCATCATAAGGCTTTCAATGCTGGCCAGGTGCAGAAGAGGAATTAACAAGAAATATGCGTGAGGAAAAAGGATTCTTTTATTACCAGTCCAAAAAAAGCACAGACTTACCTTTCCAGTTTCTTTGCTAGGCATCGTCTAGTTTTCACTTCCTCCAGATACAGCTCCTTGTACTTTTCCATTTCTGCCTGTGCACATTCTTTTGGAAAAGTACTCTCTTGTTGACTATTTTTTATCTTGTCCAATTCACATTCAAGATCTCTAATTCTGTCTTTTAGCTGGTTTCTCAGAGAAGCATGATGACTTGCTCTGATGTGTTCTAGTCTGTCCTGGGAGGCTGCCTGTGCCTGAAAGAGACATTGCACCTTCAATCATCACAAAGAAAAAGAGAACTCTCCCCACCTATCAATTGCATGTACCCAAGGTCATGGGTCCAGCTTGGCTCAGAGAGGCAGCTGTGCCTCCTCACTACCATCAGCAATCAAGGCAGAACCCTGGAGCTACCACCAGGGTAAATAAGTCTTTTCACTCAGGATGAAGCCCAAATCAGTACTACTATTCAAAGCTACTATTGAAAGGGCATTATCTTTGTAGGACAGGACATGGAGAACAAGATTCCTCAAAGACCTTAGCAGAATGCCTCACCTCCTCCTGATCTCCACACCTGCAACTTCAGTCACGTCTTTTCTGACACTCTCCCCTGTACAAGGAGAAAACCCAACCTGTAGGTCTGGCTGTGACAGCTGGAAGGTGCAAAACCTCTTCAAGCATGAACAGTGAGAAGCAGACCAGCAGACAGACAGCCCCAAGCACTGCAAAATGGAAACCTACCTTGGGCGAGCTTTTGATTCAGGGACCTGCTGGCACATCACAGACCGTAACGGCACTCCTGCCCAACCATATGCCCTTCTCCCACTGCCCTTCGGCACAGACACAAGTACAGTGCTAACGCACAGAATCGGGCACCCAAAGCAAAACACTAAAAAATGGTGGCCACAACCAAAGTCTACAGAGCGCCTACACACACAGAAAAGTCACTCACTTGCAAAAACACATTGACTTCTTGTAGTTTTTGTCTTATTTCTTGGCCTGCTCGTTCATCAACCTCTCTTTTATACTGTTCTATTTGGCTGTGATCCACCATGTTAGTCTCCAAGCGATGTTGGAGTTTTGCCATCTCTTCTTTCAGCTGGCATTTGCTCTTCTCCAATTTTTCACAGTTCCCATGCAGGGTAGATACCTCTTCTCGCAAATCCCGGTTTTGTGCTTCTAGCTGCATGCTTTTTTTGGACTCCAGGTCAAGCTGCTGGGAAAGTTCAGCAACCTGTACATGGAAAAAAAAAATGAAACTCGGAGGCAGTGAATTCTGTTCAGATCGCTAAAGGGGCTCTCCATGGAGACTGTATTTTTCATATTCAATATTAGAAACTTAATCTAACTGGGCTCCTCTTTTCCAACAAGATCAGCCTTCCGATCATTTGTGATAGGATGGGAACCTGAGGAATTCTTTTGCAGTTCTTCATGCAAAAATGCTATTAGCTTCTGGACTAAAAATGAGTCACTGCAAAGGAGTAACTGATTCTACGATGATGCCTTCTAAAGCCGAGCATAACTGTGAAATGCAGCCTCTCTAGCAATGTATCTGAGTAACAAGCAGAGAAGTATATAACGTTTACGTGCTACTACTGGACAGCCAGAGCAACCTCAAAAACATCTCTGGTAACAATACGTCAGGGTCCCCATGCCAAGACGGGCTGAAACAACTACCACTGAGCAATAAGTTATAGCACTTTTCCTATATCACCTCTCCTCATTGTACCCTGTGCAGCAGGAACACTTTTCAGAAAAAGAAAGTCCCAGCTGCCTCTGGCTGAACTCATGCCTGAGACAGGGCTCAAGGCTTGTTCTTGCTGTGTGATTAACAGCAGCGTTCCTGCCCTCTCTTCCAGAGGAGGAACCCGTGTGTCAGACCTAGGTGATGCTGCCACAGCCTCATGCTGCAGCTGAGCCTGAGCTGAGGCCTGCTGCTGTCAGCCCTGATCCTCACCCATGGACATGACAGAGAACTGCCCATCCCTAAGGCCCAGCCTGAGGATCTGCACTCTTAGCTGACCCCACCTGCTGTCACCAGACCTGTTCTGTTCTTCTTGATGAGCGCCTGTGGCATGGCCTCCCTGGCCCATGAGGTCATGGACCCTGCCAGCCTTGCTGCCACTCTTGGCTTGCCCTCCCTCTGCATGACAGTCTGCCCCTCCTGTGCCATTGCAGACACTGCTTGGCACTTAAGGATTGCATATTTACCCATAATGACAACTACATTAGTATTAGTCACAGTCACCTGCTTCTCTAACTGTAGAAAAACCATTGAGAGAGATCAATCAAATCTAAAATACAGCCAAGGAAAGAAAATCATCAACACGACAAGAAATACAGGGAAAGCTTCACATAGGTTTGAAAAGAAGTAACACCGCAACCAAATAAACATCAAATTACGAAGAGCTCACCTTTGTTCTCAATCTATCAACTTCACTGATCATTTCAGAGTATCTGCTCTTCATTTCTCCCTTCAAATTAAGCTGTGACTCCATTTCTCTCTCCTCATATTCCCTTATTTTCTTTGTAGCTCTACTGAGATGTCTCTTCAACCTAAACAGCAAATCAATTCGGAAAACAATTAAACACAGGAATAAGCAACCTTTTCCATATGCTCTCAAATAAGGAGTGCAGACACAGCTTTCTTCATCTTTAACATACTTAATAGTCCAGGAATTGCTGAGAAAAAAACTGCTCTTCCTGTGCCAGAAATCACCAGACACATCCAAATTTTGGCTGAAAAGATGAACTGAAGACTTCCTTCCCCACCCCCGGAGAACTGCAGAGCAACCTGGATTGGCAATTCCTCTTGTAGCTGTAAGTATAGGCTCATGCACAGATGTACCTTGCAGGAACTAACGTGAGAGTTCAGTTTGCTCACAGAGTATGTACACCTATTCTTACATTACAGCTCAATAAAACTGTACTCCTATTCAGGGGTATCTCTTCACCATATCAAAAAGCCATACCTCTTAAAGTCTTTCTGCAATTCTAAGTTTCTTCTCATTTCTTGGTCCAGACGGAGTTCAACTGGGCGTTTTAACTCTATCAGTTTCTTCACTTTCTTTCTTTCACTCTCACACTTTCAAAACAGAAAAGACACATGACACACACAAAACGTAAGAAAAACAGCTATATGCAATATGTGTCTCTAGTGTTCTCCACAGAGAAGCTGCAGTGCATCTCCATCTGTTAGCCAAGTTCCACCTTTGGTTTCACAGCAAACTGGCCAATATTGAAGAATAAAAATAGATGCCTCAACTGAAACCAAGGTGGAAAAGATACTGGACTACTCTCAAGAGTTCTCAACTCATAGTAAGGATTATGTAGGTATGCTGATCATGGGAGAATACAAATCAATCTAAAGCTTTTACAGGATCTTTATTTATCAGTAGGCAGAGGAATGGGAAGTTTTTCAATATACTATTCCCTTCCATCTCCTCTTTGTGGCTATTTATTTATGTGCTAGTTGCTTTGTACTTCCTTTAGCCCTCTACAGACGAGGAGGGAAAGACTGCCCCTTTGAAACTGTCAGTCTTCTTGTTTCCCAAGCACTAGTTCATTTCTCCAGAATTTCTTCAGTACGTTTTTCTGCAAGGCTTTTAAGCATCCACTACCCTGAAAACGTGCTGCTGCTCCTCCATGCACTGCCCTGGAAAAATAGGGTCAGAAGATGTCCAGAAGGAATCCAAGAAAGAACTGGGGAACTGCTTGATGTGCTCAACTGATGGGAACCATACTGGGAACTCTTCCTAAGAGAATCACTCCAGAACTTACACAAGATATCCAGACAGCTTTCATTTGCTTCCTGGAGAATCCACAGATCACAACATATCCAGAGCCTGAATGGCAGGGGTAATAAAAAAATGCTCTTTATGTAAGAACTTGACCAAAAGGTTAATGTCGTTCTCTCAGGTACTGGTTTAGGTCTCTGGAGAATTTTCTGGATTTACCTGTTCAAAGAGGTCTGCCTTTTCCCTGTCAAGTTGAGCAACACGCTCTTCGAGGTTGGATCTTGACTTAAACTGCTCTTCCCACATGCTCTGCAATTCCTTTGATGTCAGAGCTAGCACATTCTGCTTTTGCACCTGTAAAAGCAACAATGGCAGAAGAAACTAAGGTGACTGTAAAGAAATCACAAGCTATAACTTAAATTGAAACTCTCTCCTCTCTCTATCCAATGTCTGTGGTTAATGTTAATGTGAAATGTAGAACACAGCTTGGGAAACATTAACCAAGAAGAGAAATTGAAGATTCTAAAAAGAATGAATGCTATAAGGGGTGGTGAGATGAGGTTGAACTTAGGGGAATAACAAACATACACACAAAATTACCCTGTAGCTTTTTTCCAGAGGTTCTCCAGAGTTCATGACACACTTTCTAATGTATTCATTTCTAGTGCTCACCACAGAATATACCCTACCCTCATGGCTTCTGTAACAGCTGTGCATCTCCTGAGAGCATGAAAATGTTCTGAAACTGACAGTGGTATTGATGGCTCTGTCTAAAGGGACAACGAACTGCCTAACAGATGCATTTGAACTGAATAGAACTTGCTGATCCAGTTCAAGTATAAAGACTGGAAATTGACTAGATGTTTTTAGTGGCATTTTTAAACTAAAAAAAATACAAAATCAAAAAAGGAAAAATCAGGAGATGTTTACTGGCTACAGAAAGTGACAAAACACTTAACACAAAGTCTCAGATAAAAAATAGTCCTTAGTGTGTATGACTTTCTCAAGTCCCCACAGAGGAGGTTAAACACTGGGTATCATGAGGAAAACTGACATGGCCTCAAGACAAGCCCTGACAAAATTCCAAAGATAATATGGATCTGTCAAGTCTGGTCTGGTCTCTCTCAGCTTTCAACCACAAATTTCCATGTTGTCCACAACATCCACTCTATCAGTCATCTGCTATGGCCTGGTAGGCAGCTAAGCATTACACAGCCACTTGCTCACTCCCTGCAGGTGGGATGGGGAAGAGAATTCATGAGATAAATCACACTGATGAACACAACTATCTTGCACACCACAACACATACAAAAGACAGCAGTAGGAAAATGAGGACATTTACAGCCTTTTCCCTTGAGGGTGCCTTGCACTAAAACTAGATGGGTATTTAACAGCTGTGTGTTTACACAGCCAACATGATCTTTTCATCAATTACCTATACACAAGAAATTCAAAGACTAAAACAGTCAGCAACAGAAGCCTGTCATGTACCTGCTTGTGGTGGTCTTCTGCAGCTGCCTGTGCTGTCTGTAAGCTCATTATCATGTCTTCCAGGCGGTTATGAACCTACAGAAGCATTACAAGAAGCAAGAAGGCACACTATGACATTCTAGATTTAAATTACACCTCACTGACAAAAGTAAGTATTACACAGAACCTCTTCACCTTTTTATTTGTGCACTATTTACACCCAGCTACAATGATCAGAATGACCTGAATTTGATGCCACGGTGAAACTGTTAGCAATCATCACCTCTGCCATTTGGTGCAGAGAGAGAAAAGACCATGTGGGATATAAAGACTATTCAGTGAAAACATGCAGGAGTAGCTTTTCTCATCCCCAGTACACCTGAAAATCATGCCCGATTAAAGCAGAAGGATTTGTGCCTTCCCACTTCTCTTGACAGTATCAGTACATCACAAAGTTCAACTATCACATGTAGTGATTTTCAAAATACCTTCAGCTATAATTGACAACAACAGTTGTAACAAGAACCCTAGTTCCCTGGCTACAATACGAAAAACAACAACAAAAAATATCTCTTAATTCGGGACACAGATGTTAGCGCCTTATCTGAGCTAAATTAATCACTGTGTAGAAGCAGTGGGAAATTCCAAGGCTCACAGTGAGTTTTGCAGATACCACAAGCAGTCCTCTTCACTGTTTCATGAGAACAGCAAGTACCCAAAGGAAAAGCAATTCCGCAGAGCAAAATCTCTGGGATGTGTAATTTTTGTTTCAGTCTGATGATGTCAGCCAGGACTGGCATAAAGGGCTTGGCATCAATATACCCTGTGGAATTTCCATCAGTTAACTTGATAAATACCTTAAATGAAACACATCACAGACCCCAGAGCAACATCTGATGTTATGAAGGTTCTAAAGCCGACAATAGTTACACCAGTGTATTGCTGTCAAATCCTTACCTTTTAGAGTGTTTGACTTGCTATAGCATGGGAAACTTTTCAAAACTAGATGTCTGGGAAGTAGAGCAGGCTGTTTTCTGAGCAGCCTCTATTCAGAAAAATGCAGGAACTGAGCTCCCCTGCTCTCCAGGAAAACCTCACCATACAATTTCCCCACAGAAATAAGTAACTAGGTTCAGGAGTCACTAAAGGGGGAATTCATGAGCAGCTTACTGAGGCAGAGGCTTGCAGGTCTCTCTGCAGGGCTTCAATCCTGTTGCTTTGTTGCTGGACAGTGGCTTCCAATCTGGTGTTTTCAATTTCAAGGCTTTAAAAGAAATACAGGTCTTATTATAAAAATCTGCCAGAGCACCAATTCCAAAAGAACAGTGCAAAATAATAACAAACACGAACATCCTCCAAAATCTTAATAATTCAATCTTAAAATCTTAATTTGCTGTGATGCAACAAAGCTACCATCTATGCTGTGGTTTCCAGCCAATCCCTGCAAGTGACAGATACCTCACCCCACCGTGTTCTCTTACTGTTGCACGTGTTCTTCCAGTTGTTTTATAGTAGTGTTAGTCTCAGAAGATGCCAACAGCTGGTCCTGCAGTTTCTGGGCAGAAGCTGTTGCTTCTCTCTCCTTCTCATCCAAGGCAATCTTCAAGTCACGAACACAGCGCTCGGAATTGAGATATTTTTCTTCCACCTCCCGCAACTGTGAAGGCACAGAAAGAATCTGCAGTCATCAGGTGAGCTTTTATACAGTGCAGTCAGCTGCTGCCCAAGGATTCATGTGCTGCAGATATCTGCCGACACCCTCTGCCCAAAGAACTGTAATCACCTCAAGTACTTTTAAAGCTTCTATTAGCAAATGAACACAAGTTGTGTGCTACAGCAGCCTCTTCCAGCCCTCCACGGATTTCCTAGAGCACAGTTCTAAGCACTAACACTGCCAATCTGACCCTTTTGGTGACTTTGGATGCTCTCTGTATTCACTTGTTTGCTCCTCTGTGAAAACATGAATTAAGAAGTTCAACTGTCTGTAGTGACTTCATAAGGATCAGATTTTAAGTTATTTTCCTTCTAGAACTCCAAGGCCTCTATACATCTATAACTTGGAAAAACAGTGTGAAAGGTGGTCCCTAACTCATAAATGGCTTATACTTCCCCTGCAGGAAAATCACTTAAGGACGGTAAATTATAGCAGAGCCAAAGAAGGGGAAAAAATGCCAAATAAGTTACAAAAGCATTCAGAATTTGATGTTACCTGTTGACAGGGCAGGGTGGGGGGAGTGGGGGCAGGGGGAAAGCAGGACAGCATGAAAATGGCCGAACACAACAGTCCAATACTTCTACTGCTCTTCATAAATCAGACAATCTGCTTGACTAAACTGAAGGCAACGAAATATAAATAAAGACACAAATTTATTGTGAAAAGCACCTTAGCAAATAAAAAAAATTTGTCCAAGGACATAATGTCCACATGTCAAACACATGGACACCAAGTTCATAAAACAATGCAGTTGATTCACACATTATAAAATTTATCCTGTTGAACTTTTTCCTGGGGTTTTAGGACAATATCCAATCCTACTTTTAATAGCCACCCTAGGATTAATTCACATAATTACAGACATTATGTACCTTGGTTTTAGCCTTTTCCAATTCCTTTTGCAAGCGCAGCTTGTCTTCCTCCAGGTCACTGCGGTAGCGTGTAGTAACTTCGAGTGAAGCTTCTGACATAGATTGCTTTTTAAGAGCATCAGCAAGCTCCTGCTGCAGCTGTCTGATCATGCCCTAATGTAACAATTAAATGAGAATGAATAAAATTGTAAGAACATAAAAAATGCCTTTACTTTGACTTATTTGATTATAGACTTGAGTTATAGTTACAGAGTTATACCTAAATCAATTCCATAGGGCAAAAAATGGACTAAAGAAAAGAGATGAAAGAATTTCTAGAGAAGAATCACCTTTCTTGATCAAAGGAGACTTGGATATTTTTTTTCTGCTCTCATCTCGGATCTGAGCAGTAACATCCCATTTACCAAAATCTTCCACAATTTCAAGAGAAGCACAACAAACCAGAACAAATCATCATTATCTGGTCCCATGCATCTGGCTTATAACTGATACACTTTAGAAACACAAAATAATTTCAAGAACTGGAAAACCTTAAATTGCTGTAAGTCTGTATTTTACCTCTCTCTCGATTTTGTCAGTCTCATATTTGAAGACTTGCTCTCTTAAATCAATGCACTTGGCATTTAATTCCTTGTTTCTCTCCTCCACTAGGTGAACTTGCTTTTCAGTATCAGCTCTGAGTTTGTTGAAAATATCATTAAACCGATCTTGCACATCATTCACTACTTTTTCTTTGATGATCCCTTTGTTCTGCAGATCTTCCAGTTGCTGACGGAGCAAAAGGTTTTCACTCTGGAGCTGGGCCAATCGCTCCTGCATGGATTCCTGCTTTATTATAAGTTTGTTTACTTGGTCCTTCTCAAGTTGTCGAGCATGATCATATTCCTTTGCCTGACACTGGGTTTGACTTAATTCTTTTTGTGTCATTTCTAAAAGCAGTGTTTTTTCTCTGAGCATTTGTCTTAACTGGTGAAGCTCATTTTCTAGACTATTAGCTTTGCTTTCAGCTTTACTCAGCTGCTGAGACAAGCTCTTGTTGGCTTCTCGCACATCTGAGAGGTCATGATGGAGCTTGTCTTGCAAGCGAAGCCACTCATCACGCTCCCTCTGAAACGTTCGTTCGACATCACTTTTTGACGACTGGTGACGTTCAAGTTCCTGAACAGCAGTGTTCAAGCGGGAACGAAATGATTCAATTTCTGTCTCTAGTCTGTCTTTGCTTTCTTTTGTCTGCTCAAGTTTGGAAGTTAGCATCGCAGATTCTGTCTTTAGTAAGTTCAGCTGTCCGTTGTACTGAAAAACTGTCTGTGTTAAGGCTTCCTCATTTAGCTTAAGCTCTTTTTGGAGATCTTCGTTTTTTTCTTTCAAGGTTTCATTTTCCTCTAAATATTTTCCTTCTTCCTCCTGGTGCCGAAGTCTAATTTGATCAAGTTCTACTCTTAGCATGGCAATCTCATCTTGCAGTAACTGATTTTTGTACAACAGATCCTTTTCTCTCTCGGTGTTGGATTCCTGAATGACAGGGAACATGAATAAACATCCAGGTGGGAAATAAAGCTACAAAACTACTTCAGCATTAAACTGCATTTTAACACTTCTAACATTGCAACGTGACTTCAAAGATGAGAGTGAAATTTCAGGTAAGACATAAGCTACTCTATGAACCAGTGCATGTGTCCAATGCAGGCATGGAATGAAAGCGTAACATATCCATAAATAAACATGCCAAATACATAATTGCCTTTTTTCCCATAAACCAGCAACTAAATAATAAAATTATTTTAAATATTTCAGGTACAAAGGTTATAAAATGACAGCGCTTTCTTGTGTGTGCACGCCTTTAAAATACTCCATTTTACATTAATTTAGCTGTGCTACTGATTAGTGAAAATCTCTGTTTACCAGAGGTAAAATCTCTGTTTACCATTCTAAAAAGGGTATTGTTCTTTTTAAATATCTTCTTAACACTTTTTTTAGCATTACTGAAAATTTGCTATACAGCTGAATCATCCCTGGAATCCAAGTCTTGTATAGTGCCTGTTTATTATACAACTTTTTTTCCATGTAAACATATTCACCCTGTATTTATTGGGCAGCACAGCTAAGAACAAATAATTCTTCCAAGAATTTCACATTCATAGCAAATTCAGTAAACTTTTCAAGACTTCTTTTTTTTTAAATAATGTTCATGATTGCTTATTCTCCTTCAAATATTTCAGCTAATATTGAGAGTTTAATTCACTGCTGATCTTCCTCCATAAAAACTTCTATGTGGAGGTGGGAAAGAACTTCCTACTTCAAGTTTGATTAGGGAATAAATAATTCAAAAAACCCCAAGTAATGGGAACACAGACTGAGTGTCAAACAACTTCCTTCTTGGTCAGTCTGAATGTAGGTAGCTAGGTGTTTCACTGCTAGAAACCTTAAAAAGTGATGATAAAATGTCAAGGAAATAAAAACAAGACAGTTTAAAAATGGCGTAAATAATTTTTTGTTTTAGCTTTGTACTTGTACACGCAGTGTAAGTATATACAGCACTGATACTGCTTTCTGAACTTTTTAAAGACATTAGGGAAAACAGAAGACGTATTTGCACAGTAAAATTACACTGTTAAACTGTAAATAATCCATCAAGAAGCAGAAAAAATTATGTAAGTTTTATTATAACTTTAGAATAAACACGGTGAAATTTAATTAATTACAAAAAAAATCTGCTTACATCTGAACTTTTTCCTATAGTTCTTCTTGTCTCTTCTTCTAGCTCCTTTTGTCTCCAAAGGTGGTTGTTCAAAATGCCTTCTTGCAGGGCTCTGGCACTCTTTTCCTGAGAGAGCTGTCTCTGTGTTTCATCACGCTCGTCTTCAACCTACAATAATACAATTAAATTACTTGTATCTTCAGAAAAAATCAAAGCTAGCAATATCGTCCCACTCTCCCTTTTATTCTCTTAAATATTTTTACTTTCCACAGTTATGATAATCCATCTATAAATTTTCATTTTCTTCTGAAAAACTAAGAAGGAATACAGAATATTTTGTAATAATTTAGAAAAATAACTCAAAGTCAGGTTTTCGAATACAAACAAAAGAAAAAGGGAAGAGACTACTTGGAAATCAGCTGCTGGCAAAATCTGGCACTAGTTATTCAATGCTCCTTCCATGAACAAATCATCTCTTCTTTAGGCATACTGGAATACAACACCAATTAAAAAGAAGTAGAAAATAAGAAGGCAAGTGTTTAAGTTATTATCTAATATACCTGTTTGAAGAGCTTTCTCAGCGTTACTAACTCCATTTCTAAATTCCTTGATTGTAACTCAAGTTGCTGTTTCTCCTCCATCTCTTTACAATATTGCTCTTCTTTCCTTCTGAGTTTTTCTCTTGTTTTCTCATATAGTGTTTCTACTCTGAGCCTCTTTTCTTCTTCTTGTTTCAAAGTAAATCTAGCATTTAACAGTACAGTTGAGAAACCGAAGCACTGATATAAAAATTAGAAATTCTACACTATGAACAACTCAAACCATGAAAATCTTAAATACTTTCAGATTTTATATTTTTACCTCAATTTTTAACTTTTAAAAGAATTCTAACATCATTCCATTATCCATGGTATCAGTTTTACAATATATGGGCATAAACCATTGACTGTTTTATCACTTGTAAAATAATCTAGGCAAATATACTGAGGTATGCACATTTCTGTCACTTTTGAAAAAGTCGTCTTCATATTACAGACCCTTTGATCAAGAAGAATTTGTTGTCTTAGCAATCAAAGCAACATAAACTTTTGACTAGGATTAATATACATTTTCTTAATATGAGCACTGCCTGCATATTATGGATTCAGTGACTGCAAGTAATGCTGATGAAGCAGCACATCACTCATCTCTCTGACACAACCACCAATTTTTTAACAAGCTTTTCTTAAGTCTTAAACAACAGCTGACCGTAGGAAAAGCACACAGTTTCTATTTGCTCAGGAATGAGACTGATTTTCAAAATTTTTTTAGAAATGTGGAGAGTTTAATGTGATTAAAAATAGTTTTAAATCTCTAAGGATCTACATCTGGAAGAAACAACAGCAATTTGATTCTGAAGATAACCTACAGAGAAATCCTTAGGGAATATCAACTTCTTTACTAACTGAAACAAATAGCAGTAACACCAACATGGTAAGAAACAGTCCACAGTATGCCCACGGTACCCAAACAAAAAACCAGTTTTGAATATCACAATTATTTTGAGCATTTTTTCTCACATCCTTGCAACAGTCAACAAGAAAAAAAAAATAGCATGAACATAAGGACAGAGCTGGCAAGTGAAAATCGGCTTGAGAAATTCTGTAAAAAAAAAGCAGCAGCATCCACTAATAAACTGTTTGAAAGACGGACAGTAAGATTTGTATTTCAATGGTTCGTATTGCAAGGAAGAAAGCTTTACATGTAATTTCACACACAAAAAAATAAAGCTTCAATAAGTGTAAGGCTAACATAATATAATTGCTTTCATAATTTATTAAGAATGAAAATAATTACTCACACTTGTTATACTTTGAAATTTTGGAAAATAGTGGCTAGGGTAAAGTTGATTTTCATCACATGGGGCTGTGTTTTGAATTGGTGTTGGAAACAGTTGATAATATGGGTGGTTTTGTTATTGTTGAGCAACATCTGCACAGCAAAACTGCGTCTTCTGCTCCTCCTACTGCCCTACCAGGGAGGGGACTGTGGGTGCACAAGAAGTTGGGAGGGGAGACAGCTGGGACAGGTGACCCAACTGACACAAGGGACTTTCCAAACCATACGACATCACGCTCATTATATATAGTGGGCAGAAAAAGGAGAGGATAGTCAGAGTGATGGCATTTGTCTTCCCAAGTAACTGCTACATGTGATGGAGCCCTGCTCTCCTAGGATGGATCAACACCTGCCAGCCCATGGGTAGTGGTGAATGCATTCCTTGTTTTGCTTTGCTTGTGTGCGCGGCTTTTGATTTCCTTATTACACTGTCTTTATGTCAACCCACACGTTTTCTCAGTTTTACCATTCTGATTCTCTTCTTGCCATCCCACTGGTGGGGAAGTGAGTGAGCACCTCTGTGTGGGGTGTAGTTGCCAGCTGGGCTTAAAGCATGACAAACTGCGAGAGCCCAATTCAGGCAAAGCTGGTACTGGCATTGTCTTCCTCATAATCCTCTTCCACATACTGGGAAGCACAACTCAAAGCTCAGTTACCTCAGCCTCTCCTCCCAAGGCTGGTGTTACTGCCCCCTGACCAGCTTGCTAGTTCTCTGCTGAACTCACACATATCAATCAAGATCCCTCTGGATGTACTAGATGTACTAGAAGGCCAAACCAGGACACAGTGCTCTTGATGCCATTCAGTAAGTTCTGAGTAGGGGCAAATAATCACTCCCTTCCACCTCCTCATCTGCTGCCATTGGCTTTCTCAGCTGCCAGTTTATACTGGTTCACGTTCATATTTTGCACTGGCAAGGCCACCAACGTCTTCTCAGCAAGCTCCCTGGTCAGGCCATTCCCAGGATATCATCATGAGAGGATCTTCCTTCCCAAGAGCAAGGCTCTGCCTTTGTTCTTGGTGAATTACCTATGGTGCATACCAGCTACTCCTGTCTGAAGTGATGCAAACAGCGGTTAAAAACCTCACATCATCCAAGTCTACCTCAGGATTATAGAGAATGGGACAATTCTGAATTTGACTTCTCAAATAAGCAAACATGCAAGCAAATAAGCACTCTATGCTTTGCTAAACACTTCTGAGTTGCACTCTGTGGAGTTATCTGAATTTCTACTATTATACATCAACAGAAACTGCAAAGACAAAAATATACACATATACAAATTACCTCTCTTGTAAATCTCATTTTCCCATACAGACTCTCTTGTTCTCTTCTCTTGCTATTAAAAAAACATGAAAATATCCAGGAGATTTTCCCTGACATTGCATCCTTCCTTTACAGCATAACTTGCCCATGGGATTCAAGATACAGAAAATCGAAAGACTACAAGCTTCTCATCCATCACATGTACCAGCACCACCTTCTGGCACATTAACACTGACAAGGTAACACATTATCACAACACAGGATTACATACTTAAGGCTTTGGATTTCACTTTTCCATTCCACTTCTTGATGAGCCAATATGGATTTCAAATCCTGAGTCTCTTCCGCTATTAATTTTGATTCCTCCTTTTCACTTTCCAGTTTTCTCAATTCTCTGCAGACCACTGCATACCGGTTTTTTTCATGCTCTATTATTTGTTCATATTTAAGAAGTATGTTTTGAACTTTCAGTAAAATAGCAGAACCTATTTTGAGACAGAAAAGACAAAGATGCACATATGCATAAACACTTTTTAATGTGTAAATTATTTCATTTGGTGTAGGTGATAAAGTTTTGGTAGTGAGAAGAGTAAAGGCAGTGGGGGTTCTCCATGAGAACAGGCCAGGGGCTGCCCCATGCCAGACAGAGACAACGGATCCACTGCAGGGCACAGCTCAGCCTTTCAGCCATGCTGGTGGCACCTCAGAAAAAGATATTTAGGAGAAGATAAAACCACCACTCCGGCAAAGGAAAAGGAAACAAATCGGAAAAACAGTTACGCTGTACACACACAGATCAGTGACAACGGGGTGGTGGGGAGGTGTTGCCTTAAAATGAACCAAGCTATTTAGGAGTGCACACAAAGAAACCATGCTTTAAAAGAGAAACCTGTAACATCTGAGGAGGGAAAAAGTGACTTCAGAACATACCTGTATGATCCACAGTAAGCTGTTCTAAGAGCAACACAGCCTCTTTGTAGGTGGATGTCGGTAATTTGATATCCTCTGATGTTGTTTCAGATGAGTGAGTTAAATCAAGGTCATCAGTTACATCCATTTGTATGCTGACCTACAAACATCACAGTATTTTCTGTATACAACTATGTAATATTACAGATGCATGAATGCCTCCTTCTTTCATTCACAGTTCATGTCTGATTGATCCCATCTTACTGATTAAAAGCTGATAAACCTATTTATCAAGAAACCAATTTTACAGTACCTTGTTCTTTTCATTTGCTGTTTTTGCTGCAGGTCTGGAAAACAGAAATGTATTTCAGTTTTGGAATGTTTATCTTGCATTAAGAACAATATCTAAAGTTGTTTTAAAAACCTAATTCATTAGGGAATTAAAGTAAAATCTAATGCAGAATTTTTTTAGATGTAGGTGAATACTGGCAAAAATTATCATCATTATTGGAAGATTATTTTTTTCACAAGATATTAGGCAAATAGTTGAAATAACAGTTCACTCAAAGTGATAGGAATCCTACAGCTACAGATATGGAAATGTACAGATACATAGTTATGTGCATTCCCTGTTTAAAATTAGAGGTTTAGTTCTCTTCAGTATTTAGACTCTTTCCCTTACAGATCAAAGAATTGTAATTTTGGATTCTCAAGTGTACTTAGGCTGACTGGAATAGAGTTAATTTTCTTCAGAGCAGCCTACACAATGCTGCATGTTAGATTCCTGACCAAAACAGTGCTGACAACATACCAGTGTTTTAGCTATGGCTGAACAGTGCTTGTACCCTATCAACAATTTCTGTTTCTCATTTTGACCCCTACAGTTAAGTTTGAGGTAGGCAAGAAGTCAAGAAGACACACAGCTGAAGAAAAAAAATAAAAAGAAAAAAATTCAAACTAAGATGCATGGGATTAAATAGCAACTTGGTTCTTGTAAATTCTCTCCTCTCCCTTCTAAAAAAAATAAAATATATGTTTACATATACACTGACCTTCAGGTAATTTTTCAGCACTTGTGCACATCGTCTTTGTAATGAACTTAGCTAAGATGTTCAAAGCACATTAAGCAATAGAGATGTGTTTTGGAACACAAAAAGCATCAGGTCATATTGTCACATGAAGGAATAAAAACCACTGTGCACATCAGGTTTACAAAGAACTTACCTTTAGCTTTATATCAACTTTTATCATTAAGTAAATTTTAGTTACAACATTCCTTATGTTCAGTACCTTCCTTCCTCTTGAGATGTTTCACTGGAAGTGCTATCATCCGGTACTTGAAAATTATTCCCACTGGAAGAGCTCATCTGCTGATTAGCCTTCTGCTTTGAAGTCTGTCCTTTATTTTTCTTTGCAACGTCACGATTCAGGTCAAATTCACTACATTAAACAGAAAGAAAAAAAAAATTACCAATTGAGTAATTTTACAGAAAATATTTATTTGAAACAGACATACTTAAGATGATGTAGAAACAACAGAGAATGAAACAGAACAGAAACAACTGAGATGAAAAAGATCCCTGATAAAACACAGACTTAACTCCAAGGACTGTGGAGTATTTAAAAGCATTTAAAAACCCTTGCCCTAGAAATGAGGAAAGAATGTGGAACCTGAACTAGATTCAGGCAGTATCTTTTATCCACATTAGAGGATGTATTAAGGGCAGAGATTCCTTTGGAGGACAGACAGAAAAACACTCCTGCTTAGGATCAATGCCTCCTTCAAACTTTTGAGATTTATTTGGTAACATCTTTTCCCTCTTCCTAAAAACAATGTGTTTTTCTTAAATATTTGTGAAGCAGTGGACTACTCAGTATTGCTTCCAGCACTAAAAAAATTGCTTCAACTAGTACAGTATTAGAAAACCTAAAGGATACTTAAGTAATCCTACAAATAACAATTAGAGATCATGTTTATACTTGCATTGGCATTTTAATAATTTCTGACCTCTGCCCAGGTGAAAAATTTTTGTTGACTTTTTCTTCTGTAGTGTTTTCATCCTCCATTTTCAAACAGTCATTCTTCCTCAGGGTAAGCTTTTCTTTCATTTTCTGATTAGTAATGTTGCCTAGTGGTGTATTTAATTGATCAACATTTTCCTCTTTTGCCACTGTCTGTGTATTGAAACATTTTTCTTTGCTTTTTTCCTTCTCAACCTACACAAAGAAAGTTAAGTTTCAAGTATTAATCAATATTTTCATAAAAGAGAAATACAATATCCACGATTGAATAATTCAGGGTTTACCTCCGAAAGTGTAAAATGAAAAAAAAATATAGACATGTATTTTCACAAAAATTACATCACAAAGTGTAGTCATTGAAAGTACTTCTAATTCACTCATGATTCTATGATGTAACAGAAACATAGTCCTTAGAAAGAAAACACTGAATCTTAAAACATGAACAGTGAAGATGTAAAAGCATTACTGATGGATTAGAGTTAGGAGGACTGCACAACATTAGTTATAAAAACAGAAATTAAAAAAATCGAGTGGAAGTGTGCTTGATTACCGCTTCCTCCATGGAGGGTAGGTAGGGTAGCAGGGAAAAAGATTCCAAACCCACAAGTGGAAACAACTCCACTCACAACAGACAGGATTTTAAGTGATGGGCAATGAAGACACACCATGCAAAAATCACAGCAAATGCAAAGTTCAGTCAAGACCCTGTTCAGAAGCTATTTTCATTCTTTGTTTCAGAATCAAAACTGATTTAATTGTGTGCACTTCTTTTTATGTCAATGAAGGGATAACTTCTTACACTGGAACTGAGTGTCACATACTGTTGAACTGGAACAACAGTGCATTCTGTGTTTTCTGAAAAAGGGGGAAAAGGTAACTCTCCAGTGCTCTCTTTATTCATGAATATTGTATTTTCATTCAAACAACAGCTAATTTGCACACAGCATCTTCATTTAATGATGAATAGCTGAAGTGAACAGGACCATTGATATGGAGAAAGACTAAAGAATAAGGAGTAGCAGGTGAACTACCTCTTTTTGCAGCTGTACCTTCTCTTCCTCCAAAGCCAGGAATACTGTTTGTAGCATTCCTACCTTACTCTTAAATCTTTCCATATCTCGTTTTAGCTCTTCATCAAGACTCCTTTCCAGCATGCCACACGATTCCTGAGTACTAGCAAAAAGACTTCCAGTTTCTGTTTCTCCTATATCACTGTTGATAAGGCAGTCCTCGGGAACAACATCATTAAATCCAGAGTATTTTTTAAGTTTCATTTCTGTTACAGAATGTGCATTTTTGTAATTTGTACAAACAGGTCTTATCTTAGGAAGAATATTAGAAATGTCACCCAAAATACTTGATTTTAAGCTGTGTCTCAAGGAGTAAGCAGGACTTTCCTCTGCATTTTTACTACGTCCATTATCATTCTCTTCTGTTTCCATAGTAGGCATTTTCTTTTTCTCTCCTTTTGCTAGAGACACCCTTTTGTTATTGACATTGTTCATGCCAGCTCCTTCATCTGTATTCCAGGTATCTTCTACATTTGTCTGTAAGTTATTTTTATCAGGAAGAACACCAAGACTTGGAAATACAATTTCTATTTTGGGTACTTTTCCACCTAGCCTAAGTTTACTATCTTCAAATTCACCTTGGCTTTCTAACTTATTACTTGATTCTGTCACAGGAGATGAAATAATGTGAGAACTCTTCCAATCTTCACCAAAGCCATCTTCTGGTATTTCTTCCACAAGGGAAGCAGGTTTCCCAGCTTCAATTTCACCAAACAACTGCTTCAGCTCTGCTGTAATGTTTTTAAAATTTGTTTTCAATTCCCTTTTTTCATTTTCAACCCACATTCTTTCATATCTTTCTTCCCAAGGTTTTAGATTTAACTCCTTGTTAGCACTGTGCAATTCCTCACTTTTTGTTAGGGCTTCCTCATGTGAAACTTCTGTTTTGTCAGTCTGATTTTGATGTGCTGTTTTTTCTATAAAGTTGGTAGTCTCTAAAATACATTTATCCTTAAGTAAACAGGTACAGACAAAAAGATTACCAAGAAAAAGGAAGTTACAGTTAATCTAGGTAATTTCCATTGCAAACTCATCCTATCATGTAACAGAAATAACAGCAACAAGGTATTTTGAAAGTGATTTTTATAATCCAACTCAAAGGATACTAAAGTAAAGGTTCACTTACTCACCTTTTTCTCAAAAATAAAGGACTTACTAGCTACTTGGACTTACTAGAGACAACAGTTTTTCTAGGATTGGAGTTCTCTAGATGAGTGTTACTTTTTACCTTCAAGGCCTGCCTGCTTTCTGTAACCACTGGCCTTTGTTAGAAAGCAATTTTTTCATGTTTTATTGCCTTAATACCATTTTTCCTTGGAACTGCTAATGTTTCCTCACCGTCCTTTCTCCATTATTCTGCTCTGTGGCACTTTACAACCCCCTGCCAGCCAGGTTAATACAGTGTTAATGAACACGACAACCTTTTTATTGTCCACCACATGGAGAACTGGGCCTATTTCTTCACCCAAGGTGCAGGAATGTTAAATTCCATTCCAAGCTCTGAAAAAAAGTTTTTATTAGGGAAAGCTGTCCATTCCTTTTCCCTCATCCCAAAAGTCAGGAACCCAAACTTATGTGAAAACCATACGATGTGTTACTCAACACCCCCCAGTCTCCTCATGTCCCTGACCCCACGCCCTGCTCCTCAGCAGCTCTGACTGCTTCCATCATGTGTCACATTTCTCCCACCATGCTCCTTCCCCATTAGCTTCCTACTGCCTTCCACACAGGCCTGCAGCCTTAGTCCCAATGGGCTAAGACCATCCAACTCCTCTCTCTCTTCTTGTTAGCCAAGCCCTTCTCTCTCTGAAAAAAATCCCGCTTCCAGAGCAGGGAAGGAACATCTCAGCCAGCTACCATCTGTCTCAGCCTTTCCATTTCCCAAGTTCACTGCCCAACCACTACCATCTTCTGGTGGCCTGAGTTCCATGCTCTGCCTGTTATTATTAAGCATGTTCCTCTTTCATGATACCTGGGTGTAGGGTAGAAGTAATTTGCTCTGCTGTCCCTTGAGGTGCTACAGAAGACTCCAGACCCCTCTATCCAGCCCTCTCCCTCTCCTGTTGTAGGCCTAACACAAAGGCCTGCCTTGTTTCCTGTCTAAAAAGCCATCTGAAAAAAACTTTTTCAAACACATACTAACATGGCCAAACAAGCACATATTTTCCAGAGGCAGGGAAAATATTGAGAAGGTCACAAAATTTAATTTTTTTTGTTTCTTCTTCTCTTACAAAGTGGAAGACCAGGCATACTTAATCAAATAGATCTGCATACTACAGACAAATTTCCTTCTTTTCTTGAATGTTCATTTAGTGTATGGAAAAAATGAATTTGACGGCACTGTTTCTTGTGTAAAAGGAAAAACACTGAACAAAGTCTAAGAAAACCAGTGGGAAACAAATTAGTGAAACAGCAAGCATCCAATATAATGATAAGGAATATTTCCCATCATAAGAAGACTGCATTCCATTGTACGTCAGGCTGCTACACAACCTTTATCTACAGGATTCTCCAGAATTATTCATTGACTGATAAGTTTCCTCTACTCTATATGTATGTAATATATAATTCTCTTCTTTATAGTGTATAATACAATTTACTGATTCAGACTCTTAATTCAAAATCTTTGGTGCTACATACCCACACTCCATAGTTTTCAATGGCATCCTTATCATCTTCTTTTTCAGCTGCTGATGACAAATGAAAAGTGGATCCTGAGTACTCGCCTACAGTGAGAAAACTGTATTTTGATAACCAGCATGACCTAATTACTTATTTACATTTAGACTGCATCTTGAATCATATTTGTGAGAAAAATCTTAACACAAAATAATGCATCCCCTCTAATTTGTGCACTCTTAGAGAAAAAAATTACCATAAACCAGACTGAAGATGCACCTGTGAAGATTGCTTTCTTAGAGGGTATTTAAAGAAAGTATGCTGAAAAGTGTCACAGATCAACCAATCCTGTTTCTTAAAGGTGTGTTATCTCAATCTCCCTCTTAGACACACTGTGTGCCATATAGCAACTAGTTATATGGCTCCAGCAACTGTAATTTCCCTATGTGCAGTGCACAAAAAATTATGAAAAAAATCACAGCTTTGAAATATTTTAAGGCCTCAGTTTTACTTTATGCATGAAACAAATCTGTCTCTAGACATGCATCTGGACTAAGTATTTCAAACTGCTACCTTATCTGTTGCAGAAGACACAGATGGGAACTGAAAGACAGACTTGTGTAATGCTGAGAAACAATCAATGATCTGAACACTTCACTCATACTGTCGAAAGCCAGATTCCACACTACCCTCTCTCAGAACTTCTATACAATATGGGCAGGTCACAGACTTCTCAGATAACCCCAGACACAATCTAGAAGCAGCACCTCACTGCCATTGTTCTTGGGGAAGGTACATTGTACACTTTCAAGTGAAAAGTTTTCAGAAAGAAACAGGTCTTAGCAACTCAAGTGGGGAATCTAAAAACAAGAGATGGAGGCTTTTCATCCTTATCACTCTGCACCTCCTGTCTTGCTCCATAAGACCACGGATTCTACACAATAGCATTTCTATACACAGAGTTTCATTGCAAAAGACGGACACAATCTTCCTACAAGAAAAATGAGCAAGACGGAGAAAAATAGAAAGGTATCATCATAAAAATACAAAAGGGCACAACCTCGTTTCTTGTTATTTTCTGCTTTAGGTGGGTACTTTTGCAAGCCTTCTTTCCTTGAAGGGTTCCTAACATTTATGATACAAACTTAGAGTTACAACTTTATGTCTGGAGTCCAAGGTCCTCAGTCAGTCAGTCATGAAGGTCTCCAGAGGTAAATTCTGACCCCGAGTTACACAGTATGAATTAACAACCTTTTCCTCCCACCTCATTGCTGGGTAAAATTTGTGAGATTTTTCGTAGATTTGATTGTTGGGTATTTCAGCACAAGGCATTTCACAACACGCAACAGTCATTAGTGGATTGACAGCACTTATTTCACTTTCATGATGATCTCTTAATAACTCTGATGCATTTCAAACAGTCTGATAAATACTAAAGACAATAATAACAGCAATAATTAGGGATTATCTAAGGATAACGTTCTACAAGGAACACAGGCATTTTCCCTTTTCCTGTTTTTCAACAAGAGGAGCTTTAGACTTTACTCATGATTATAATTACCCCAATACCAAACTGCTGGTGCAGATGAAGGCTCCAGCCAGAAGTAAAAACAGATAGATGTGCTGGCGGTCAAAGAACATTTGTAGATAGCATCACAGAAATTACTGCAGAGGGTGTCCTAAGCTATCATTACAAAGACTGTTGTAATCAAAAGCAACCCAAACTCCTATTTAGTCTTGCCCATCAGAGAAGTTTTCAACAGGAGCTATGTTGAGTTTGAAGTCTCAGTCTTCAAGTAAGACTTTAGGATCTTTGGAGCCCACAAGACCTATTTCACACAGTGCTTAATCAATCACGGGATTTCTGTGTAACTGGCAGAGAACAAGGGAAAAGGCAGGAAAGACACAAGGCAACAGTGTTCTTCCATCTTGAGGACTGCCTGAAAAGGGGAGATTACATATAAGCTGGAAGAAGCCAACATCACGGAAGGATAGACTACAGGAGGGAGCAAACATGTACAGGTGCACATTTCAGTAGTCCTTCTGCTTCCAGAACACCTTGTTAGAACCATTATTTTAAAATTAGGAAAAGATTTGCAATTACAATGTGTTAGTCCATGAAAGAACATGACAAAGAGATGGTCATGAATACCTTCAATATCCTCAACATCTTCTAAATCAAATTCCTGCAATAGATCTGTAAAACATAAAACACATGACTTATTAAATACTCCTGGAAGATAATGGAGCTAAACCCAGAACCACTTAAGGCAAATATTACCTGATCTCTGCTGCCTGTTTTTAGGAGAAGTTTCATTCATTTCCAAAGCAGACAGAGGAGTCTTCAGCTGTGAAAGACAATTCAGTGATAGAACACCAAATTCCAAGTAACTACAAACTATTTAATGCAGCCTGACACGAACAAATATTTACCTGTGAATTATTAGGTTTCTCCAAAAAGCCTGGAAGTGAAAAATATTTTGGGAAATGTTATTAGTTTTAATTGTGGGTACCTTTTACTGCATTCAACATCAGTAGCTTCTACAAGTATTAGTCTCAACCATTATTTCATCAAGAGTACAATATTAAACATTCCATTTACCTCATCATGCAGCATGTATCTTAGTACACAAGAAAAGAACAGTGCATACTTCCCACCATGCACCTTGGATTTAACAAAAAATTATCACAGAACTAGGACAATACTGGTGAAGCAGTAATGTCATGCTTGTTAACAGAACAAGATTAAAATATTTAGTCCTTTTGAGGAGCTTAATCCTGCTTTCTAAAAGGATTATTTCAAAGGCCAAAGCTGGTCTGCTGTAATGAATGATCATAAAGCAGCATTATGAGTGTGATTAATCTACAAGTGTTGAATATTGAGGAACATTTTTCTTTCCATTGATGGGACTAAGAAAGCATGGATGCAGACACAGAAACCTCATATATGTCTAACTAGGTAAAACCAAGGCAGTGTGCAAGTCAAGATGGTTGTGGTTTACCTTGCAGGGGAACAACAGAAACAAGCATTGTCTGGTTTTGATCTCCATTTATAACATAGTTCCAAATATTTTTTTTAATTTTGTCCAACATTAAATCATTTCCAAACCCACACAATCCCACCTATATTTCTCAAATCCTCTGCTTAGGTCATCTTGCAGTTTGAGTCCTCTCACTAAACAAGTATATGAAAGAATACTTAGAATTATTAAGAATGGCTCCATGGCAAACGTTTTAATTTTTTTAAAATATATTTTATATTAAAAAACCCCAAACCAACATTACAAAACCAAATAGTATTCAATGTCAGTAAACCTGGTAGTCCAGTAGTGTGGAAGGACCTTAGAAAGAGTACTATAACCACCTTTTACCATCTTTTAACACTGATCCTAGACTTGTGTTAGCAGAACTCTTGTCAAATTCCATGACAAATAGTTAACAGCTACATTTGAAGCTCCTGGAAGCTTGTAAAGTTTTGCTCAAGATGCTCAAGAGACAGTGTCACAAACTACAGGCAGAAATTCTCAGCTAAACCCCCTGTACTTGTAGTCCTATTTTAGCTCCTAGGCAAAGCACAACATAAAGCTATCAAAATGCTATCAAAGGTTAAACTAGGAGGGGACAAAAATGCTAAGCCAGATCATAGCTCTTTTCTGCTGCATTATCATTTAAGAATGTTAAACACTGAGAAAGCTCAGTCCTAACAGACATACATTGTCATTGCTATGAAACAAGAACCTGAATCAAAAAACCAGATACTCATCTGAAGAACACAAATAATACGAAGAACTTCATTTACAAACTGGTCAGCAAGAGCTGTTATTACTGGGGTTAATTAACAAACAGTAAGCACTTCATTGGTATGGTCTGCACTCACACCGTGACAGCATTTCTAAGACAGACACTGATAAAAGTTTACTTTAGCCTATAAATGCTTACGGACAAACACCAGCCCACCAGCAAGTTACCATTGTCACTTTCCCCTGACACAATCTGGGAGCATGCTCCATGTCCCTCTGCAGCTAGGTGCAGCACACCACATGATATTTTTCTTGGCATTTCAGAATCTGGCTGTGTAACCTAAAACACACGAATGAGAATTGGTAAAAATGCATTTTCAACTCATTTCTATAAAAAAAACAATTCACGTAGCATGGTATCAAGTATATTCTAGATACAAAAACATTTTTTGCCCTTGGCAAGAATTCATCAAAGCACAGTATACCAGAAAATCACAGCAATTGTGTTTGTTTCCAGATCTTAGGCAAAAACTTCACACCTCTATTTTGCCATGCTGACACACCTTGACAAACTGGACAACCACAAACACGAATTAACACTAACTCAAGATACAGGTTGTGAACCAAGAGCTGCATGTCTGCAGTGGTCCAACATCTGTACTGAACTTGTATCTGACATTCAAGTTAGTACTGACATTCCCTAGGCACATATCCTGCAGTAGCGAATGAATACAGTGCTCCTCCCAATAGCAAGAGCTACTTGGGTTCAACAAGGATTAGGAAGGCAGAGCTTACAACTATCTTAAAACTAACAATGTTTTAGTCCTGCATTTTTAAGAAGAGGATAGGAAGAGTTCTCTTTGTCTCACAAGAACCAGAGGGACTTAGCTACAGACCTTGCTCATTGCCACAGATAGAAAGAACGAAAAAGGCAAACAAGGCCCGCATGTGCAGTGTCTCTGCTGAACATGACCTTAAAGAAGGCCAGAGCACACCTACAAAAGGTAGGGAGGATCTGTTCAGAAGCAGCTAGGCACCTAGGTTGTACACCCCAAGGGCAACAGCTAACCAGGTCAGCAGACTAGGGCTGTAGGGTGAAAAAGCAACAATCCTGCCAGCCTCTGTGAAAAGGTCAGAATATTTTAAGCAGCAGGGAACTTCACTATTTCAGCACTATAGTCAAAACCAAACTCAAAGGCCAGCTGCTGAGACCCAAGCCATTAGCTCAGCCTAACTTCATCCCAATCCTAACCGAGCAGCTGGCCTAGAGCAGGAGTATTTCAAGGGCCCCCAGCTACAAACACACAGCAAAAGGAAGGAAAGAGGAAATAAGCCCTATCAACATCAGCATCCACATCAGAAGGAAGCTTGTAAGTGATTCTGGATCTTACTGCTACTTCCTGCAGTGGAAACCCTTGTGTCCTTCACAAAAATTACCTCAGAATCCCAGGGAGAGTCAGCATCTTCCTCTTGCTCTGCTCCCACAGTTGGAAAGGCACCTACAAATAAGAAGTGAGATGCTTGAGTGTTTACACATCCAAAGATGTAGGTTTCATTGATGAGGACAAACTAAGATGCAAGTTTTATTTAAGTGTTTCTTCCCACCCAGACACATCATGTTATCTCCTTTACACTTCCACCTCCTTTTGCTTCCTTTCTTTCAGAAGATGGCTATGCACAACAGCTGACAAAGCTACAAGCAATACCAGTGTGCTTGGGTAACATTCAGGAAGACACTCCAGTATCCTGCCGTTCTATTGTGTACAGAGTTAAGGTCTCTCCAGCCTACAGCTCCAAAATTTGGCATTTACTATCACTTTCCAGTGTACAGGAGGTACCATAGAAACACTATCCAAAATCTCCTCACGCTAACATCCACGAAGTCACCAGGAAACCATGCTCCCTTTGTGCTACTAGGAAAGATCTTCCCTGACAAAGTTGTTACTCAGCCCCTCACCAGAAGCCAGACACCTAAGCACTGCCATTTAAATACAGAGGCTCACACCTCAAACACTTAACCCAAACACACAAAAGCCATTTCTGTCTTGGGGGGGTTAAAATTCAAACCTCTTCTCCATCAAATGATTTTAAGTTTCAGTTTGAGGGAGCTCCTAGCCAGATTTTACTATTGTATTTCTATTTTAAGCTACTCCATTAGGAAAAACTGATTCAGGATTCAATTGTGTGGAAATATACACATAAAGAAGAGGGAAGGTGCTGGATGCCTGTGAGGGCACCCACCCCAGAAGAGGCAACTGCTGGTTCCAATCTGCACTCTGATTACTTACACTACCAAATACATACTCATGGTAAAACACATATAGTCAGAAGAGCAGGTATAGGCACAACACTAGAATACAGCAGGTTGCACCAGTGCCCCCTGTGCAGCATCTGAGCAGCAGCTACACATGCGCCAGGAACATCTACTACAACAAGCTACTCTCTGGAGACAGACAATGGAAATGGTGCTTTCTCTTCCTACTCCCAGACTTCAGGTAAGTATCAAAGTGCTCTACTCTGACTAGGATGGTGATGTTTTCAGGCACAAACGTAGTGCTGGAGAGACGTTCTACAAGGTGAGGCACTAGAACAACTTTCTCTCAGCTAGACTCAAATCCTTCCCTGGCATCAGCCAAGAGCAATCACAGCCTTTCAATGTGACAGTACTTGTCATAAAAGGGAATACTGTTGTCACTCAAGACATTCTAGTCCCCCTCTTTTTCATCTGTGCATTTTGTTCAGATCACTTCAGGCAGAACATAGCAACAAATCAAGAATGGCACGTCCTTCATATTACATTGCTTGGTATGCAATACTACAATTTCAGTTCTCTAAGAATGAATGAAAAGCAACACAATCTGCTTTCCTTCCTCCAATGCCTACTAGGACTAACAGTCAACAGAAAATGTTGCTATCATAGGAGTCAATCACCATTTTAGTTCATTTCCTATGCATTAATATTTGTAGAGGAAGAACTTGGGTCAGGTTACAAAGTCGTTTCTCTCACCAGAGTTGTCCTTTGAAGCTTTGTGGACTTCATGCCTCTCATTACAAACAGAATTTTTCACATCCTCACCAACTGTAATTTGTAGCTTTTTGCCAGCACTCTCCTTCTCCTCTTCTTTGTGATCAGATGATTCTTCCTAAAAGAGACCAACCAAAACAGCTAAAAAGAACAGTAAGAAACATCATCTTTGCTGTTCCTCCACAAGCAATTCCTCATGTCAGTCTAACTCTAGCTTCATTTAGGTTATAGCATTCCAGAGCATATTTCTTTTTTTTTCCTCTACTTTGCTCCACAGAAAAACTTTAGTTTCCTGCTCTCAATCTTATGCAAAATTCTTTTAGTTTCCTCACTTTCAGCTATCACACCACAAATTTTCCTAAATGGTAGTAAAACTTCATGGAAAAAAACCTGTAACTGAGAAAAATCTAACCGATTCCAGAGTCTACAGCCTATTCCTTTTCCATACTATAATATATTGCCATACCATAGCAAAGAAACTGTTTTGACTAACATCAAAATGATACTAACATCAAAAACGGATGATCAGAAGATAGATATATGTGAAAAATAAGTATTAAGAGAAATCCAGTTTACTATGTGTTTCTGACCTATCTGACCCTTAGAAAATACCCGTGATTGAATCATCCTTATATACTTACTTCGGTGCTTGAATGAAATGCTGCTCTCAAATTTTCTTCTTGCATATTTAAGTGCGAGTTTCCACTCTCTTGTTTCAGTGGTTTACAGATTTTATCATCTACTCCTTCATACTCCTCTTCTTCAGTATCTTCACCATCCACATGTTCAAGTATGACAGAGGTTGGTCTTTCACTTTCAGGTCCTGGGTTTTTTTCTGCTAACCAAGAATTATTGCCACTTTCAAAGCCATCACTGAAGTTTGACTTTTTCTCCTTAATACCGCAACTATCTAAGAGAGGCTGAGGTATCTCTTTTTTCCAGTCTGTCATTTCAGAGTCTGTAAAACAGGAGTCAGCATTTCTGGGAAACTTCTCGTCAGTCATGCTTTTCCTGTTCCAAGTTTCTTGCGTATCTTGCAGATTATTTAGATTTTGAAAGACAGCTTGTTTTGGTACAGACTTGCAAGATACTTCATTATTCATGACCTTTGGAGACACTCCTGTTTTATTTTCTTGAAACCTTTCACAAGATCCAGCTATGAAAGATACAGGAGTATCAACAGATTCCTCCACCTTTTCATCATGTTCTTTAGTTATTTCATCATCATCATCACAGACATCTCCAGTTCCACATCGAGCATCCCCTTCATGCTTTGCTTTACTGAAATACTCTAATTTCTGATGAATTTCCCCTTTGGTTTTTTCCTCTTCCAGTATTCCATTAGACTGAGTTTCTTCATCTTCCGGCTCTTCTTCCTCCTTTTCATCTTCAGTAAAGTCTTCATCATCCTCCTCCTCCTCTTCCTCCTCATCAATTTCATCACCATCTTCACTGTCATTTTCATCCTCTTCCTCTTCCTCCTCTTCATCCTCCAATTCTTCTTCATCCAGGTTGCTTGCAGCTGAGACATCTTGATTAAACAATTCCTCATTGTCTCCTTTGTTCACAGTTGCACCTGAGGGGATTCTTTGTTGGAGACTTTTCTTTGGTGACTTAGGACTTTCAATTCTAGAACCACCACCATCATCTTAAAGTATAAAAAAAAAGAAAATTGCATGTGAACAGAAGGACTTTTGTAAACAGTAATAGACATGTTATCAGATGTACAAGAGAGGAGCCATTTGGGAACGTCTAGAAATAGAGAGGTGAGGTTGGGCAGGACGGAGGATGAATTTGATGAAGCAAAAGGGCTTAAGAGGGGATTAATATCTTCATTTTAATGACTTATTTTATTCTTAATTTTAAGCGCCGTGTTTACAAAATGCTACTTTTCTCATTTACTATTTAAAAAAAACCCCGCAAACCAACCAGAAAACATACTTAGCAAGTCTACTTTATGTATCTGTATGTCATGCAACCTTTTGCAAATAACTTACTGTTTTTCCTGAACTGCTGTGAAGCATTCATCAACAGTGTCAGGTTTGGCTTCTGCAGCTTCTGCAAATAAATATTTATTTAAGATTTTTTTTTAACAGTAAAACAACAAATCCTTTGTCCACATCAAATCTTGAACAGTAAATATAATCAGACTGTCCTTATGATGGTGCTGGCTCCATCATACACTTCCAACTACACAAACACTCCTCTCATCTCCCACCCAGTAAGTATTTCACAATGTGCAGGAACCCTTCTGCAAATTGTTTCCAAAAATGTTTACATGCAGAACTGTTCCAAAAATATGTTTCTAATACTTGTAATACTTCAGTAAAATTCAACGATATTTAAAAGAACATTTTTCAGGACACCTACTTGCAAATGTGCACAAGGTAAGTAACTGTTAAGATCCCCATTATTAATGCATAAATTTAGTCCCTGCAAGTACTTAAAAAATACTCCTAAATTTCAAAATCATAGCAGATAAATCAGTGCAAGAAAATGAAATCAACTTAAAACTAAACATGCTTGCAGCTCCAGCATTACAGAGTGGGTTGAACTACCACACTCAGGTTCCATATCACTGCACAATGCCAGTGCAACAGAGTTGATGCTCCAGACATCACCGAGGCTGATAATTCTACAGATCATTAGTAAAAACAGGAGGTATGAGAGCTTGTAACTAAAAAAAAGAGTACTACCCAAGCATTCAAAAAAAAAAAAAAAGAGGAAAAACATGCAGTGTGAGATAACATGCAAGTACTGAATGTCATCTTATAGAAGAAAATAGATGACCCATTTGAGTAACTCATCTGTTCATTGAGCACTCTTGAGGAACCTGCTGAGGAAAGGAGAACTAGGTGATGAAGGATTTTTGTAGATCATGATAAATAAATGTCCTTTATCACTTACGAATCTAACCCCAAATGTACAGAAAACAGTAATAATGATTGGAGAAGAACAGGATCGATTTCAATAGGAACTTACAAATTTTTAGAGTCTGCAAATCTGACTTATATGAACAAGAAAAATAAAACTATGTTGTTATCTTGTCACCTACTGCTATTTGGCTCCAAATTAGGAATCTACTGCATACTCTGCCACAACTACAGGTCCTTTAGGAAAAACTCACAGCAGAAGGAAGGCTGGCAGGCCAGAGGTTACTTTAAAGAGAAAACAATGTTGGCTGAAGCCGCCATTTCTTTCAGTTCCAAAGAAAATTTGCCTTCAAACCCCTTATTTTTACAGGATGTTTTTCCTGTAAATGTACCATACCTTGGGGGTAAAATCAAGTTCCTCTTCCTCAGAGGTATGCCAACTGTCATCGCTCCCCTCTTTCTCAGAGCTTCTTTAAAAGCAAAGCAAAATGAGTTCCATGTCTCTCAAGTCATTCCTCAGGTAAGTGTTAGGTATTTTTAAAGTCTCACCTTATTGAGTCTCCTTGGGAGAAGTCATCTATTGCTGTTCAAACATTAATTGACATGTTAAATTAAATTTAGCATGCTAAAAATTAACCATTTAAAAATTAAACATTTAACATGGACAACTCTACACATCCTAATAGAAAAATGCTTTGGGTACTAAATTCACTACAAAAGGTGGCATAAATGACTGTATGTCCAAAACAAAACTGCATCATCAAACAGCACAGAATTAAGAAAAAAAAAAAAAAAAAAAA
>WBMY01009109.1:53998-69056 GCA_013397315.1 Donacobius atricapilla
AAAGAAATAAAAATACCAGAGCGGTATCTCTTTTGGACTCTTATAGCTAGAAGTTTGAAAAACACAGAAACAGTCCTAAACTAAAAAGAAAAATTACAAAAGCGTAACATCAATATCCTACATTAGTAAACAACAAAATGGTGATGGTTTAGCAAGACAATAAGAACTTCTAAAGTACTCATCTTACACATAAGTACACACCATGTGCATAGATTTATCATTTTATGCAGCATTATATACAACATTATGCTAGATATTACATTATCCATGGCTCTACCCAGTTATGGATTATTTTGCAAAGGTAATGAAAATCAAAAAGCACAATCAAGCTCTAATACTCTAGTAGAAGAATCACCAACAATTCCATACACTGCATCAAAAAGGGCATTCAGCAGACAAAAGAGACAAATCCAGGGCACTCTATAGCACACTCCAAGCTTTTATCACTGTTACCAATGTGACCTGCACATAGGATAATAGGATCAATCAGGTCAGAAGGAACCTCAGGAAGACTCTTAGCCAGCCCTCTCAAAGCAGGCTCAGTTATGAGGTCAGATAAGGTTGTTCAGGGCTTTATCCAGTCTGGTCTTAAACACCTCCAAGGAGGGAGACCGTACAACCTCTCTGTTTTACTGTTCCTACATCCAGTCAGAAATTATTTTGTTGCCACTTATGCCTCTTATATCTCTGCCTCCTGTCATGTACCGCTGGGAAGCACCTGGCTTTGTCTTCTCACACGTACCAGAAGCTGCTGCTAGGTCCCCTGCAAATTCACCTCTCCAGGCTGAAAAATCCCGGTTTCCTCAACCTGTCCTCAAAGGGCAAATATTCCTGTCCCTGATGAATCTAATGGCCCTCCACTGAACTCACTCACTATTGAAAAACAAATCTCTCTTGCGCTGAAGGCTTAAATTACACCCAGAGCACAGGACACAATCCAAAGAGTGCCAAGTAGAGGTGGATAATCACTTTCCTCAATCTCTTGGCTATGCTGCTCTTAATACAACTCAGGACATTGTTACTAGGGCACCCTGCTGCTGGCTCATTCTGCCAAGACCCATCAGGCTTTCTCAGCAAGGCATCTCTCCTGCCAGGCAGTGCCAGCACATTTTGTAGCAAGGTGCTGTACCTTTCCATTGGCAGACTTTGCATTTGCCCTGGCTGAATTTTGCTAGACAGGCCTGACAGTTCACTTACACAGCCAGCCAGAGTAAATGCCTCTGAATTGACAGGACTGTCCTGAAGTGCATCTACTGACCCTCTCAACTTTGGGCTACTTGCAAACTTCATGGAGTGCACCCTAGCACATCACTGATCTACTAAAGAAACCTGAACTCTAGGAATACAGCTTCAGGAGTGCTAGAACCTATCAACAGCTAAGATGAAATAAAAGGGCTCTTCAACTCCTAAAACAGAAGGGGAAAACAAACACAACTTCCACATAGTAGCTATTTCAGCATTCCTCAAGTGCTTGGTAACTAATTCTTGTTAACTATTGTAACAACCAATCCAAGGTCTTTGGCAGAATCACTAAAGGGAAAAGAAAACAGAGGCATATCATGCCTGAAGACATCTCCTCTGCTAGCATGAAACACAAAAGAGCATGGAAATTTTGTCTGTTCTAAAGACAGGGTACACATGGGAATTTTGATGAGTACATCTCCTGACCTGCACTCGGCTTTTGGACAACAAAACACAAGCGTGCATGTCGTGTAGAGAAAACTTAGAAGCTGAAACAAGGACAAGCTAACAGTTAAAACATCAACACAGTCTCTAATTTCTACTGTTTCCAACTGCAAACACACAATATTTAAAAAATATTAATTAGTTGTACATATCACAGTTTCCTGTTACCTCCATCAGTACCAGCAGTCTGACCTACCTCCTGGATGTCCTAATCTGAATAAAAATGTCTCCACCAGTGTGGAGCAGTCAGTAACCACTCTTGATGGGTGACTTCAGTTATATTTTCAATTAGTACAGTTATAAGTAATCAGAAGAGCTGAGTAAGTTTTCTCAAATTTTGCTTCCAATGAATAGATTAGCTCAGTTGGGTAGAGCATGGTGCTAGTAATAGCAAGTTTGTGGGTTCAGCCCCTGTATGGTCCATTCACTTAAGAGCTGGACTTGTGGGTCCCTTCTAACTCTGAATATACTGTCATTCTGGTCATTCTGTGAACAGTAACTTTAAGCAATGATCAAGACCAGGTCACATTGTCCTTTAGAAGGCAAGAAAGAAAGTTCATGAGCCTTTCAGACACAACTCTGATTACAGTAGAAATGGGATCTAGAAAAGCAGACTCTGGGGATTGCTTGTTTCTACTTTAATTCAAGCCCATTTCCATTTCAGAGTAACAGAAGGGCTTATTTAAAAATAAAAGTATTTACTGTCACTAATGACACAAAGCAAACACTAAATTCAATAATAAAGAATCAAGGCAAACACGCAAACAAACAAAAATCACACAAAGCCGGTTCTCAAATGTAGTTCGTAAAACCAGTACCATCAAAATAGGGACCCTCCGAGGTAATAAACACCATAGATGTGTTGATATTTGTACACTGTACAACATGTTTCATATTTTAAATGCTACTGTATAAAATACCTTTCCTTGATTTTCCTGTTCTTGATGTCTGGTTAGGAGATTGTTGCATTCCTATATCCATTTAGGAAAAGGCATGGAAAGGACAGATGGAACAATGACATCAGAATAAACTGGAATTTCCAGAAACTTGGAAAACATAAGCAGTACATCAAAACAGCTACAGCAATAGGAGAACATACTGTGACTATCAGCTTATTCTACAGCTAGAAGTGCTGGAAACAACCCAACCACAATCTACAGAACTCAGCTCTCAAGGGACAGTATCAAACAGTAACTTAATGTACTTGCTCCATGTAAAACACCCATATTTCAGTATTTTGAAACACTGCAACAGATTAGCAGAAATATGGTCTCTGACAATTTTGTATTTCCCACAACTTGACTACTCCTCATCTAGCAGAGATGCAAATTAAATTCCTTCATGATGTAGAGTGCCTTACACATACAGCACACAAAATTCCTTATTCTAAGCATCTCAAAAATCCGTATGTGTCAAGAACCAAACTTTAGAGGCTATCCAGAAGTTTCAAGGATATCTTGGCTCCCTGTACTCAGACTAGCATGCAACTCTGAGACATTGTTATTTACACTCACTCATCATTACAGTTTTAGCAAGTTTGTTTTCCCTCGCTAAAAAAGGAGCTCCATAACTTGTTGCCTTAAACCAGCACACCTAAAAAGTTATGTCAGCTGGTGCCTGATACAAACATAGGCTGCTTCTACCTTAGTTCGAAGAGTCCTGTTTACATTCATTTGACCACGCTGAATCATTCACATACAAAAGCTATGCCACCAGCCAGAACACGGACATGACAAGAGGGCAGCATGTTCCCCCAGGACTGTAGAGCAGGCCACAATTGGACCGAAATGGGTGCACTGACTGGTGTGTCATGCATATGTGTTTGTGTGCGTACACGTCTGTGTGTTGTGGAACACAAGGTCAGAATATAAATCTCTATGCATCTGCTCTACCCATCCCCACCTGGTAAAGGCAACAAATCAGTCTGTTATTGCAGCTGACACCGAATTTCTTCATGATGTAACATTGGTTTCAGAGCAGATAGGAGTCCTGCTTATACTGATTTTACCACATGGAATGAATGCGCCAAAATTACTCGTATCAAAGCAAGATACATTGACAGAGTTAAGAAAGAAACTCATGATGGTTTCTCATCCTTTTCTGTATTTTCTCAGTTTTCTCAAGAGATAATACAGGACAGCTTTTACTGACCTTGGGTGATAGAAATCACTGAAGCACTTAATTCTCTTCTAAGAGCTCTATGATGGAAACCCTACAGTTTCCGTAGGGACCCAGGAACACAAAAGGAACAATCACACAGTAAATATTCAAATAAACGAAAGCCAACTTTTGAAGTAGGCTGAATTGCTCATTAGAGGACAGTATTTTGAAAAATATTCAACAAGTACAAAAGCAGCAAAAGGAACAAGGACAACACTGAAGATTCAGAAAAACTGTATAGAAGAGCAACAGAAACAAAAATAATTCCAAAATGGGTTTCTCTGTTCTCCTTAGATCATTCCAACTTCTCCTCTAACAGAGGCTTCAAAGTCTGTTACTGCAGCATATCAGAAGGACTCTCACAATGCAGGACCCATACTTTTTGTGTGCAAGCTAGAGACTGCAGAATTAACACAGGTAAACATTCTCTATACGTTACTAACCTCTCAGAGACAGTAACAGTGTGCACTCTTTGGGCAAAAGCAACATTTTCCTGATCAAACCACCTGTACCAAAACCTTTAAAAAAGAAAAAAAATCTGCAATCTATCAGGAAATTTTCCAGTCTCTGACTACGTCAAGTTAAGTCAAAGGAAGGAAGTCTGACTCTAAATTAAATTCCTGTATCTAGGAAAAGTCAGTGAGGAAAAATATCTCATATTTTGCTCATTCTTCTTGAAGTATTTAAAAATGGAGTAAGGAACTGTATTTAAAGGAATAATGAATGGTGTTTGAGCACAGTCTTCTCCCCATTTGCCACACAGTTCCAAAGTAACACCCTTAAAAACTTGTAGGGCATGAGATGTAAAGTACAAGACAAACAACTTCATTTAGACTAAGGTATTAATTTTCTAAAATTCCTCTAGGACTCTGAGCTCATAACCATAGATTGGATTTTTAAAACTCATTGAAGGAATTAATTTTTCTAACACAAGGCAATTTAATCCTTTTTCTGGATCACAAGGTAATAATTATTTTCTAAAAAATTTCATAAAAGTTACTGAAAGTGGAAGAAAAGCATTACTTTTTTTGTAAATCAAATTATGTTCAAGCCAACACAGCACACACAGACATTACAATGTCACTGCCAACAAAGTTACTTTTCCTATATAATATTTGCTAAGTATGTCCCTACAGCACTTACATGGAAACAGTTGTAACTGATATTGAGAAATAGGACATGCAAAAGGACCTTCGTGAAGATGGAACTGTTAATATTAAAATGAAGACACAAACTCCATGAAAACCAACAAGACACGCACCTTCCTGCTCATTTCTCTGTTGCTTCCCAACTACAGAAAAAGGAACAACTACTCAGGTGGAACCCACTGCTTTTGTAATTGGATTTTCACAATCTGAGTTGCCATCTCTAGGTAAAAGTACACACTTGAAAAATAAGAACACTTCTGCCTAGTTCCTTCCCTATCCTCCTTCTCTCTCTCTCTCAAGGCAAACCCATATAGATGGGCAGTCTGACAGACAGAAAGTAACAACCCTAAGAAGTGAACATAGAATGCAAATCAAATGGTTTCACAGCCTGACAAGCAGCACTTCCAACTATCGCCAAATGAGCACATTCACAAAGCTCGTGCTGCTCCATCTGATGCCTCCACTAAAACCAACAATGAGCACAGTAAGCGCTAACAACACAAATCCACTAAGAAAAGGCCACACTGATTTTCCTCGTGAGCTACTCCATGGTTAAGGGCCTTACCTCCTCTGTCTACAGCAGGTGCACCCAATGTAAAGCCAGCAGCTGCTGCCCGGTGTGGAGTGCCAAGTGCTGTGATGCCTCGGGTACCACCACCTGTAGAAGCTTCTCCTGTGTTTTCCCAGTCTGCATACTCAGCCAGTTGTTTACTAAGACTGTACAGAGAAAGAGAAGAAACACGTTTGGTAAAAAATCATCACATACCTGCATACACCATTTAATAGAAGAGTTAACAGCCACTTCTTATCCACCCTATTCTTATCCTATGCACAGCCATATGGATTTATATACTTACATGCACTTACTGCATGACTATTACACACTTCAATAATCACTATGGTCTCGTTCACTTTACAGTCATATTCAAACCTACAAAGGTACTAAGTCCTGCCTGGTACCTGTCAAGTTTCATCTCTGGAGAACGGTAGGATACAGACATATTTTAGAGTTTATATTTAGCAAGTGTGAGCTTAGCAGTAAAACTTCAAATGTGACAGAGAACTCTGGGTAAAAATTTTCTTCAACTTCCAAGTTAACACTAGACATTGGAACAATACATATCAGAAGACAAGCGGAAATGGGCACAAGTTGTACCAGGGAAGGTTAATCTGGGTATTAGGAAAAATGACTTCAGTGAAAGGGCTGTCAGGCATAAGAGTAGACTGACCAGTGAAGCTGTCGAGTCACCAGCCCTGGAGGTATTTGAAAGATGCTGTAGATTGGCACTTAGGGATGTGATTAAGTGGTGGGCTTGGCAGTGTTAGGCTGATTCTTAGAGGCCTTTTCCAATCTAAATGACTCTATGAAGACATCACTGAGCACACCTTCAACACAAGTCTCAGCACACTATTAATCCTTGGTGCTGTTATCAAAAATTATCAAAAACCACACTGATAACTGTCAACTTACTCTAGTGATTCAGTCTAAAATTTACCTAGAATATCCATGAATAACAGCATAATCCTCAGCTGTCCATCCATTAGTGTCTTTATGGGAAACATCAGCACCATACCGAAGAAGAACCTTTATTAGATTAAGCTCTCCACCAGAAGCTGCAGTCATAAGTGGGGTTCTGAAGGATCCAAGAAATACGAAATAGATTGTTTTACACAGTCACAGTAATTATTTTTGTTTCTGTTTGCTCTCAAAATGGTATTCTCTCCATTATTTTAAAATGAACAAAAGAAAAAGCCTTTTTCATTAAGAGAAACAATAAAATGGAAGAGGGTCTCAAAACAAATGTTTAATCTTAAAACAAAGCTTCCACACAGACAACACTTACAAACTCTACTACTACTATGCAGGAGATGGCTTTTCAATTTGGGGAAATGCTGCTGAGCTAGTGGCAGGCTTCCTGCCCGAAAGGCCATCACAGACAATAACATTTTGCAATCCTCAACGTGGACAGAATCAAACGAGATGTGACAGCAAGCCACAGGTATGATCATGTTTCACAAGTCACACAGAAGTAACTGCTTCTGTGTGGTTCCTTGCTCTGTATTTTTTCAGACCTCATTCCCATGCCTCTCTCAAGCTAACCTGAAAAATATTGAAAGAGACCCATGTAAGGTTTTGATAGCCCCTCACCTTTCACACTGATCTCGAGCATGCACGTTAGCTCCTTTTTTAAGGAGAAACTCCATTGTTTCTTCATGATGTTCGGACACAGCAAGAATAAGAGGGGTAAATCCCTCCTGAAAGGGCAGATAAAGTTAAAAATCAAAGTTAAAAAAAACCCAAAACCAACCAACCAAAACTTCCAAAAAAAAAAAAAATGAATGTAACTTTTGGAAAACACTTCATTAACAAATACAAAAATTTACCTTATTTTGGGCATCAATATTGGCATTATGCTCAAGCAACAGCCCTGCTACAGTAGTACTACCAGACAGGACAGCCAGGTGAAGGGCAGTGTTTCCATCAGCATCTGCCAGATTGGGGTCAGCACCATGCTCTAGCAGAATAGCCACACATTTTTCTTGCTGGCACTGTACTGCCTGGAAACAAAATACAAAGAATTTCCAGCATTTTATTCCACTTTGTTGCAATTCCTTCATCTTCCCAATACTGAGAATTAAGAGCACCTTCAAAGATTACTTAACATATATGCCCATTCCACACCAATCACAACATGCATGATTTTACAAAGGTCTACATAAAGAATACTGAAAAATACATCATTTAGCTCAAAAGCAGTAAGCTTCACTTGCAAGAACATACCATAGTCCACGTACCTTCATCAGCGGCGATCTGTTATCATTGTCAAAAAGATTTAGTTTACATTTGTTTTCTACTAGATATGTAACTACATCCACATGGCCATTTGCACAAGCAAGATGCAGAGCTGTCCTAAAAATTAAATAAAGTGAATTAGCACAGACAGGGATAATTTCAAGCTTTTTTTAATAAACAGATATGACCACAAGTTTCACTTTGCAAATCTCAAGCTTAAGAACCCACTCCATTACCAGTAGCTGCACACCAAACGCTTAGGACTTACTAGCGAAAACCCTCCACAGCATCTGCTTAGTAAGGGAAGATTTCCTACACCGTAGAACTGAACCTGCAGAGATTCCTGTGCCCAGGTGTTGGGTATTGCCCTCAGTGGGACTACACACATGGCACAGCAACAGAGACCAAAGATAGGGAATCTGAGGACTATGGCAAGTCAGCTTCTAAGTTTTTCTTTGATCATTCATGGGCCAGAAGCATATTGGAGATTTAGGAGATGGGCTTAATTGCAAGAATATTAGAGTTTCCCCGCACTTAGAGAATTTCTTTTTCTCTAGCTTTTTTACTACTGGAAAAAAACCAAGAACACATTTGCACCAAAGTGCCTCCAACAACATGCAGCAAACCAGAGACCAGAACACTCTGATCCTGACTACAGGGAAGTAGTTTTTGACTCTCCTGTAATGTTTAACTGTCAGCCATAAAAAGCCTACTAACAGAGGAAGTCCTCTCCAAGAAGGGAATACTGTGTTTCTACAATATATAACCAGCACAGAAAAACGGAACTGTTTTCTTCAATTTAAAGCCTTGTCAGAAAGAAAAGCAGTCCTTTAAACCACAACATCTTAGGTCTGATGTCAATTGACCAGTCTTCTTGTACACAAAAACACAGACACGGAGGAAGCCCTTGCATGTGTTTCCTCCTACACATCTAGGGCAATAAAACTAGACGAGTTTTACTGCTGCCAGAAGTCCAGCCTTCTGGACAGCCAGCCTAGGAAGCTGAGCTACTCTGCTAAAACCAGCATCTCTTCAGAATATCACAAAGGATTTGACTCTGAGCCTTTTCATAAGGGAAAAAGCCTTTTCCCTTATGCTCATGATAGATCACTAGGAACCATGCTACAGCCCAGGGCTTCTCCTTAAGGTGGAACTGTTAAGTGCTTGCTGTGCTTGACTCAAACCCCCACACAGCAACACCTGTCAGAAGCAACAGCTTCTCCGGCAAGTCACTGACCAGATCTTCCAGTCCAAGGTAGTGATTAGCTGTACCAAAGCCTCCGAGCAAAAAACTGCCACCTAAAACCACACTGTGGCTTAGGCTGCCAGACCACACTCACAAAAGGCAACTATGCATGCAGCATCAATAAACAACACGTTTATTTTGTGCTATAAATCCTTCCTAACTGCAGTATCCACCTTCTTTTAAGCTGTTCCCAACTAAAGCAGTGCATCCTTCGGGCTCAACTACGAAACCTGCACGCTGAGCCGTCAGCGATGCATAGATGGTTGCGGTTACACTCAAGCCTTCAAACCCTGGCTGGAGAATGGCTACGAGGCTCCTCTGCCAACTCCTCTTTGCTTCCACCCCCGCGCCCCTGGGCAACGACACAGGACTGCGGGAATGAAAGCACTGAGGAGGCCGGGTCAAAAATGGCAGGGCGACAGTCGGCCGAATTCAAGGGGTTTCTGGCAGCACAAGCCTGATTCCCACCCAGCCAAGGGCCGCACAGGCTGCGGCGCCCGCACTCCCGCTCCTCACAGCGACGCCGCGGCTCCGCTCCAGCGCCGGGGAGCTGCCGGGGGCTGCTACAGCTGCACCCGGGGCCGCCGAGCCCACCGCGCGGCTCCGGCCCTTACCGCTCCGCCTTGTCCCGCCCGTCGATGCCGTACTTCCTCAGTCCCTGCCGCACCTGGGCCAGGTCGCCGCCGGCGGCCGCGCGGTGCAGCTTGCCCAGGTCCTTCTGCCGAAGCTCGTAGGCACCGGCGGGGCAGGGAAGGGAGGCGCTGCCGGGCGGCGGCTGCCCCTTCCTCTTCCTCCCGAACCCGAAGATCCTCTTCATCCCGCGGCAGGAGCGCAGGCACAGTCCCGTCTAAGGAGAGCGACGGCGGGAAGCACCGGCGGGCTGTACCGCGCCTCAAGCAGGGACAGGGGAGGGGAGCTCCCGGCAATGACCCCGAGTCAGTGAGGGTCCTGCGGAGCGCCCCTCGGGCGCGGCGGGAGCCCCGGGGCAGAGCCCTCGCCCGCCGCCGGCAGCCCCGACCGNCCCGGGAGGCGGGGAGTTACCCAGGGAATGGTCCGGGCATGGAATTAAAGTCCCCGGGCATTTAGCGCTGCCGGGGTGCTGCTGTCGGGCTGGGATGAATGAATGGGTGACCCCGGGAGGCGGGGAGTTACCCAGGGAATGGTCCGGGCATGGAATTAAAGTCCCCGGGCATTTAGCGCTGCCGGGGTGCTGCTGTCGGGCTGGGATGAATGAATGGGTGACAGGAACAGACAGCAAGGATTCGTACAGGAGGAAAAGGGATGGAGCGGAGCTTCGGGCGCCATCTAGTTACGTGCCTGACCAGGTGCTGAGGAGTACGCCTGGTCCAGGTAGCTGGGGGTTCGCCAAGTGCCCACTGAGCTGCAGGCTAAGCTTTGTGTGGGGGCCCGAGGCAAGAGGCCGTGAACCGCCAACCTTCGGGATATCCGAGGGCGCGAAGATGAGTGACGCTAGTCAGGTGAACAGACTCTGAGAGACACAGCAGGAGCCTGGAATTGCCGACTTTTTGGGTAAGAAAGGAGATGAAGACCCGTGAAGTCAGCGAAGTCGTTGGACACGGGGAGTGGGATGGGGGCGGAAAAGCGAGACTGGCTCAGGGGGCGACTGTGAGGCTGTAGAAGCCCGGAGGTTCTCTGTGTAGGTGCTCTCCTTAGAGGCACCAGCTCGAGCAGTTCGTGTGTCACTGCGCGGGAATAGAATGCTTTATGGAACGAGATGTCTGAGACCCTGCTCTGGGAAGCGTGCGGTCGGACCGGTGAGGAAGGCTGGCTGTGAGAGCAGAGGGTGTGTGCGGGAGATGTGGCCGGCGGGGCGCCCTCCCCTCGCTGCAGCTGCCCGCCGTGCGGGGCCGCGCTCCCGGCGGTCGGTGGGAGCCCTTGGCCGCGGTGTGTGACTCTCCGAGCCGCCGAATGGTCCGACTGGGAAGTTTCCGTAACACCCGTGACAGGCTCAGGAAGTTACTTTGTGGTAAGTGGGGCTAAGTTGTCGCCGACACAGGAATACAAACATGCATGCGGACGGCCTGTATGGAAACGTGGTACAGAAAGCAAAATATTTGGTAAGTTGAGAATAATTCTCAATATTGTACTGCTGCAGTGATGCCACTGGGCAGTTCAGGTACCATCTAATTTGGGGGTGATGCCATGGTGCAGTATACCCTAGGGTATTTGGCGAATGGAACACCTTGCCAGGACACTTCTTCTTCCTATCTTTAGAAACTATTCTTTGCATATGAATTTCTGAAAAACAGATGGCAAACAAAACCTAATTCAAACAGAGGAATGCGTTTCACTATGATTAGCAGTAAAAATACTTACTGCAATGGGACAAGAATATGGTACCACTTTTTAGGGAGGTGATTCAACCCTTTGAAATATTTTCTTTTCCTTCATCACTAAGAATGGTACATATACTGAATTCTTTATTTTCCTTTCCAGAATGAATCTTCACAGCTTTATCAAATGCTTGCTTCTGGCAGTACCCTCTTGTACTGAGGTGACTGATGTACAGTCACTTTCATTAATTGATTCTCAATGTATTAGCAGTGTTCTGTTTTTTCAAATGTGATCTCTAGAAAGAAGAGCCAAAATAATAATAACAATAATTTTAAGAAGATGGAAAAGTATTTTTTTGCTGAAACCACAGCTAAGTATTCAGGTTGCAAACCCTAAATTTCTAGGAGTATTAGGAAATTACTGTTAGTAACCATTTTGAGAGTGTCTCTATAGTCAGTCTGACCATTTAATGGAAAAACGGAGAGCAAAATGCATTTTTTAACTGGATATATTTGTTTTCTTCCAGCTATCTCAGAAGAAAGGCAAGTTTTTATTTACAAGATGGCAGCAGGGGTAAACACAAGGCATCTCTATGTTCTTCAGGAGGAAGTGCTTAATCTCAACTTCTTTTCAAGTGGACACCTGCTCAGCCACAAATAGTTTTGTTTTTACAGGTTACTCCCCAGCTAAGATCAGGAGACCCTAATTTCATGTCAAATATTTCAGAATGGTATCAATAAAAACCCTTGTGATTACAATGTCAGCTTTAGTTGGTGACTTTGATAGCTGAATGGGCTAAAATTTGCTTTCATGCTTTTAAAGATAAAGGGATGCTGATGGGGTCATAGAGTCATATGGGTACAACAGGAACTGTTCATTCCTTACTAGCCAAAAAAGATGCAAAATAAATAGCTAGTCGTTCACTAAAGCAACTTTCAGCTGTTAGTATCAGTCTTTGTTCATACTATTTCTTTAATTGTGTTGGCTCAGGGTGCTGTTGAAGATATTAAAGTGTTTGTTTTCAGTTTTGATCCATTTCTATTTTTAATTTCATTTTTATAGTTGCCTTCTGGATTTAGGTTTGGGTTTTTTTTAAAAATTTTGGTATTTCCTATTTTGTTGTTTTTTCTGTTCAGTGTTCTCTATGCTTATCTGTAGTTTTCTCAGTATCATCTAATAGCAGGTGTTTCTTTTGCTGTCTGCATGAAATGTTTCATTCCTGTTTCTGAATTCTTGTTTCATTACAAGACTTGTGTACCACAGGAAGGTTTCCAAATAGGGCTTAAGTGTGACTTAAGTGTTACATAAGCACTGGTATTTAGATTAGTCTGCTATAGGTACACCTTTCCTTCAACATGATTCACTGTAGCTGAATAATTTAGCTCACAATCTTTGTACAGCCGAGGTATAAAGTGGCAGTCTGAAATTCGCCTTTGCCAGTATAGCTAATTCCCCTATTAGACCACCTGGTGTATTTTGTCTACCAGGATAGAAAAGTGTCAGTAAAGACTTGGGCTGATAACAATATGCTGCTAAGTACCTAGTTTAGTACACCTGCTTTGCAACTGCTGTATTTATAGAAGGAGTGGTACAACTTAGAAAAGCTGTCTGGGAGGATTGCATGTCTCAGCAGTGCCGACTCTGAGGCTTTGAAGGAGGCAGGGTAGTTAGAACACATCCTGCAGACAGTGACTTCAGCAGCTTTTGCCCTAAGTGGAGAGCTGCAGCTGTGGGGGTGCTTCTGCTGAGCTGCTTCTGGAGCCTTCTAGTCATTGGGCAGCTGCTGAGTCAAATGGGGGCAGTTTTGCTTGCTGCCAGTCCAGCCTGACACACCACATCCCATGCACGCAGTAGGATTAACAGCTAGCTTTCCATTCAGAGCGTAGAGGGGTTTCTTTTGGCTTCCTCTGATGAACAAGAACTTTATTTTCTTTTCAGTACAGTAAAAGAGTGACTGTATGAGACTGGCTCAGTTGGTCAGAGAATGGTGCTAACACCAAGGTTATGGGTTCAATCCCTTTTTGGGCTGTTCACTTGGGAGTTGGACTTGATGATCTATCCTTGTGGGTCCCTTCCAACTCACAATCTCTGTGATACTGTAATTCAGAAGAGGCTTACTAGCATATTCAGAACTACACAGATTCACTGGTTCACACTTTTTGGGCTAGCAATATAATTATCATGGAAATGAACTGTGTTATTGTGAAGTCAGGTCACAGTTGGATTTGTTAGGTTTGGTTCAATTTGGTTGAGAAAAATGCAAATAAAACCTTTATCTTCCTTCTTTTCATTAAACTATTTGGAAATTATGAACCATAAGAAAGAAGGGAGAAATGCCTGCTGACATTAGAACTACAATGCTTTAAGAACTTGTTTCAATTCCCAAATACTGTGGCTTAACCCCAGACACAAACTGAGGTACCACACAACTGCGTGACCACTACCCCCTTGCATACACACCACCACCCCTCTGCCCCAGTGGGATAGGGAAGAGAATTAGGAAAAAATAACAAAAAAACATGACTTGTGGGTTCAGATAAGAACAGTTTGATAATTGATACAAAAAAAGAGATAAGAATTGTAATTTAAAAAAAAAGGAAAAATTAAACCTATAAAAAACAAGTGATCCACAATACAGTTGCTCACCACCTGCTGATTGATGCCTATTCTGTCTGACTAACTCAACCCAGTTTCTGTGGTGTGAAATATCCCTTTGGCCAGTTTGGGTAAGCTGTCCCAGCTATGTCTCCTCCCAGCTTTTTGTGACTCTCCCTGCTGGCTGAGACATAAGACACTGAAAACTCCCTGAGTTCTGATAAGCACTGCTCAGCAACAGCCAAAACATCAGTGTATTATTGTGCTGGTTTAGGCTGTGGTAGAGTTAATTTTCTTCGCAGTGACTAGGGCTATGTTTTGGATTTGTTCTGAACACAGTGATGATAGTATAGAGGTGTTTTTGCTATTGTTGAGCAGTGCTGTTGGGTCCCAAGAGTGCAGTCCTGGGCCACCTGCTCTGGGATAGCCACAAAATGTCAAGTCTTGAGAGCACAGTCCTGGACTGCCTACTCAGGCAGATGATATTTGGGATACCACACCCCTGGGCTAAATTAGGCAGAACAATGCCAAACAATCAAGTAGAAGTTTTATTTATGGCAGCAATGATGGCAGAACTAATCTTTCTTTCCAATCTTACTCATTCTGAAAAGTGCTGAATGTTCAGAGTCCAACTGCATTAAGACCGTACATTCTTCTTCAATGGAGAGTCTATCAGTGATTCCAGGAATGGTAGTGAAATTTGATCTAAAATGCTTTGTAGGGTTAGACCTGTGATTGGGTTTGGTGCATCCATACAGTGAACTTAACACATCAATTATTCTGAGTCTACAATGCACATATCAGCCCTGCCCAGAGATGTGCTTGAGTACAGAGAATGTGTGGGAAACACTCTGATGGAGAGGTATGGGAGCCTTCACCCTTCCAGCAGTGAACAACTATACAAGTAAGAGAGTCAGCAGAAAATTAATTATGACACTATTCACTTTGTTGTCTGACAAAATGTTTTGTTGTGCTTACAGTTTGTGCCAGTTGTGTTTCAGATATTGATAAATTTGTGTTTTGAATAAGCTTAGACATGGTTTTCAACAGTCAGTGAGGGAGAGAACCATGATTGTTCCCAGAAAAGTCCCCTGAAAGCTTCAGTTGGTAAATGTTTTTAAAAAAAAAAAAAAA
>WBMY01009109.1:71021-151526 GCA_013397315.1 Donacobius atricapilla
CTGAGCACATCTCGCTGGGCCCGGCCGGCGGCGTGGGGCAGGCTGTAGGATCGGCTGGATGTCAGCAGCCGTGGCTCCCCTTTCTCTGCCGGCATTTCCTTATGATAAGGGATAAGGAAAACCAACCGGGGTATGGGGAAGGTTTCTCACCCTACCTCACGTACGAAACAAAGCAATTCAAACTAAACTTACATATTATATGCTAATACGTATTCATCAGTATTTCCCATAAATTTCCTCCTATTTCCGATTCTAAAAATCTATGTCACTATACTACACAGCGCATGCTTCACTTGTTGCTAGGGGGTCTTCTGTCTTCTTTTGGTGGTCTTTTGGATGAAGGCTCATAGTCTTCCTCGTTGTCCTCTGGATAACCTTACAAGTTGCACATGCATACTATGTGATGTGTTATGTAAGTAAACATTGTGTTCCAAAAACTAGCCTTGCATTTCATAGGGAAAACCCAAAGCTTCAGATCTTACAATTGAAACCGTCCCAACTTTGTCCATCTCACAGTTGATTCTGTCTTGAGACAGTACTTATCTCAAAACTACATCCTGTATCCTACTTTTGACTTGTAACATCTACAAAAGGGACCCATCTGCTTTGTAACACTGATTTCCTTTATTGCTTTGTAACAATAATTTTCTAAATAGTTACAATTGAATTAGCACAAATCTTTTCCATTTATCACAGTCCCCAAACCACAGAAAGTGAAGGCCCAGAGGGTCTGCTCTTGCTTTCTGGGCGGCTTCAGTTAACTCTTTCTTGAGTCATTGTGTTTTGCAAGGTGTTGCGAAGTCTTTTAAACTGAAGAAGTGTTGGAAAGGGGGTTTTGATGTGAAGAAAATTAGTAGATGCAAAAAGGGGATGAATGGTCTGTCTGTAGCACTGTACCAGAATAAATTAAACTTGCCAATAATATGGCCCCTTGTAGCAGACCTGCCGGGACGTATAGCACAAGCCCTTGCTGCCATATTAACCTGTGACCCTTGCGGTCATTCAGCCCTCAGGAACGTCTCAGTTTGTGTTGAAGATGCAGCGACAGGAAGAGTCACCAGCCTAGTGTTAAAAGGAGATGATGCTGTACAGAAGGAGAAGTATGTTGGGAGATCTGTTCCCCACTATGTTTGGAAAAGAAAACTTACACCGCCATCATTGTGGTAATTAGTGTTTGGTGCAGTGTTTTCCCAAGTGACTCCCTCCCACAGTGTTGCCTGTCCCCAGGCCAAGTGTAGGTGAGGAAATTTTGTGTTATTTTAATCTCTGTTCACATCACGTGGTGTATCCCATAATCACTTCCCAAGTCAACAACAAGGCTTTTGGAGTAAATCCTTTCAAATGGCTAGGGATTTTCCTATGTTCCCTCCTCTTTCACTGCTATCCTCACGACTTAATAGTGTCCTCAACCCGGGTTTCTAAACTTTATTGTGCACTCTCTTTAAAGCTTCCCTGAACAGCCTTTGGGGTTGGTTTTTTTTGTTTTGTTTTTGTTTTTGTTTTTGTTTTTCTTGTTATTTTTTGTTTTGGTAGCTAGCTTTAAAACAGCTTGATGCAATGGGAGGTGGAGAATTAGACAGCGTTGGGATACAATATAGCTTTTCAGAAGGCACAGTATGTACTCAGGCAGGGCTTTTGCCCTGCCCTGTTGCCTTCCAGCCTGTTTCCCTGTGAGGGAATAAACTGCCCGGAGTGAAGAGTCCATCAGTTGTGCTCTCAGAAACGTGTTTTTGCTTTTCATGGGCACTTGTTGCCATCTAGTGGCAGAAACGTCTTTGTGTACTGTTTGCCTCGCTATTTTACTTTTTAGGCATGGTACAAAATTGTTGTACGATGCCTTCATCAAGCAGCAAGATGCAACTCTCCATCCATGCTACTGACTGTACTGCTGTGATTAAGGGTCAGGAGACTAGATGGAATGGTCAGGTTGGGAAAAGTATCCACTGTCAAGTAAAACCACAGGAATGCTCAAAATCAGTGCTTTTTTGGAGTTTAATGGAGTTGTGAGTTAATTAACCAAATACTCCATCTGAGATCGTATGGAAGCCTGATTGCTGATTTAGGGATATATCCTGGAAGATAGCAAGTCTTCTGAGGAATGACTGGGGGAACTGGGGTTGTTTAGACTAGAGAAGAGGAAACAGCTGGGAGACCTTATCATGATGATCTGAAAAGGAAATTGCAGCCAGGTGGGGGTCAGTCTCTTATCCCAGGTAACAAGTCATAGGACAAAAGGAGGTCCTTCAAGTTGTACTGTGGGAGGTTTATACTTGATAATAAGAAAAAAACTTAACAGAGGAGTTTGTCAAGCGTGGAAAGAGGCTGCCTAGCAAAGTGGCTGACTCACTATCCCTCTATTTAAAGGAGATGTGCAGAAGTGGCACTCGGGGGCATTGTTCTGTGGTGAATTTGGCGGTGCTGTGTTAAAAATTGGACTTGACAACCTTAAGGGTCGTTTTCAGCCTAAACAATCCTGGAATTCTGTGACTGTAGAGCCTCTAAAATGAAAAGCTGTATTTTGATGTGGGAACGTGTGTTTCATGAGTGCCTCCCGTAATCATTAGGTATGCTGTGCCTCTGAAATGCATCAGTTGCGCTGGACATGCAGGTACTTAAAACAGCTCCACAACAGTGATGCCAAGTTGCTTAGAGGAATTTACTTCACTGAAATATAGTTCTGCGGATCTGTAGGGTTTGTATGTGGCTGTTATCCTGAGCTTTCATCCACATGTGAACCAGGGTTTGAATTGGAACTAGGTTTGTCTTTATTGATGACTTGTTCTAGTACCTGATATGAGGCTATCAAAATATGTGTCTTTTCACATCCAGAAATTAGAGACATGTTGTTGGTTACTCCATATCTGAAACATGCTATAATCCCACCAGTTTGCAAGTGTCATAGGAATAATATCAATCCATTTTACTGCTGGGGAACTGAGTCCCTGGCATGGGTGGTACATGCTAAAACTCCATAGCACATAAAACTGTGGTTCTTTGGGGTAGTTGTTTCACACAGAAGTAGACATGACATAAAGTGCATATATTTGTGGATTATTTTGGACCTATTCTGATTTTCCCAAAAGTGACCTTGGAGTATTCCAGAAAAAAAACAGGGGGCAATGCCTAGGAGCAATCTTGAAAAACGTCACTGGAATGGCCAAACATTCTCCAGGAGGTTATAATGTCTGGAGAGTACAATGCAACACATGCCTATGGTAAGCAGGCTTTTTAGACAATGCACTTTTCTTTGCTTTAAACCAAGCATTATTTCCCAACATATAGAAACACTGTGCAGAATACAATCCAGTCAAAAGGAATATTCATATCACAGCTCAAAGTTGCATTGCTCAGGAGGAGGGAAACTAAGGTTTCTAATCTAAGGAAATGGTGGGTTCTAAACTACATTCCATGATAGGGTAACTTCCTTAGCATAATTAAATTATGTTGTAGCTAGATTTGCTCCCATAAGAATGTGAGCTTGTTTAGCAGTATCTTCAGCCTGTTCACCAGGACAACATGAGGACAAGACCCACCATGTTTGCTGCGTGACTACAGAACTTTCCACACTGAACTCTAGTGGCTTGCCTCTCCTATGTGTGAAGCTTGTAGATTTGCTTTACCCTATGGAAACTTCAGAGAGGGCTACTCCCCAGTTACTAAACTGTTTGCAGATGTTTATTTGATATATGTTTGTTTAGCAAGCATCTGTGGTGATTTAGGATGATCCTGCACCCGTGCTTTTGCCTTCCACTCAAAATGAAAGAGGTTGCCTTTATTCCTTCATGGGCTTTCCCTTTTGAAGTGGTTGACTGGATTCCGATTGAAGCACCAAAACAACCCACAGGCTCAGGGTAGTAGCTTTGGATGTGGATATTGGCTGCTGTTTGCAAAGTTAATCTGCTTCCACCCAAACATGGTAATTTGCTCCCCCATAGTTCTGAGACAGTGCTACTAACCAGCACCTCAAACTGGCTTTACCAGTGTGGCTGAAATCGGGAGGGGGTGAATGGTCCAGCCCAAATGTGGGCTCGGTATTTCTGAGCCTGAATTTTAGCTTGCTAACAAGTGCTAGGTCCTTTCCCAAGGGAAAGCTGTCAACAGTTTCTCTTTGCAAAACATCTCTCTCCTTTTCTCACAACAGGTTAAGTAAGCAGTGTTCCCTTTCCCATAGCACCTGTCCCCAGGTGTTGTTTCCTATTACTTAACCAATGGAGAGAAGTGTTAGTCCCATGGACCAGTAACAGACCTTTTTAGCGCAGCATGTTATAAAAGAAACTGTTGGAATTGTAAATAAAGCCTTCTTTATCTTCTGACAACTATATGGAGTCAATCTATTTTGTGTCCTACCGTGATACCCAAAGGCTGCACAATATAAAGAATTCATATGTTTTCTATGCTTCTTCTTGGGATGAGCATTTTATTTCTAAAAATCTATTACTTCAAGACAAGAACTTAAGCGGAAGTTAAAGAGGGCTAGCAAAGAAAAAAAAGAAAAAAAACCCCAATAACAGATACCTTGAAGGTGTATTTTGTTATTGGGATACTGACTTTTTCATAATAAGTCAACGACTTAATGTGCTGATACATAAGGACCCCAACAAACATCAATGTTACAAATGTACCTTCATAAATAATCCCAGTAAATCAGCCAAATTGTCTTCCGTATGTAGCCTTGTTTTTTCAGCCTGAGATGTTTTGATTTCTAAAACTCAGTTCTCATGGAATTTTCTGTAAACAACAGAAGATGTTTTTGCTAATCCTTTCTTGTTTTCATTCCTCTTTGGAGGTGGAGACCATTTGATGTCTTTCTGTGTTGGCCAATGTGATTGAATGGGTGTTACTTCTAACACCAATCAGTTTAGTTCTAGCGACCTAGTATATAAAGAAGTCAAATTTTTAATAAATTCAGTTTCAGCCTTCTGACAAATTCTGGAGTCGTGTAGTCTGATTTTGTGTCCAACAGTGACACTGTGGATCATCTGCTCTATTTTTTTTTTTTTGGCAGTGGAGGGGTTGGGAAATGGCTAAATAGTTTACAAATCTGGGGGCAGAGTCCTTATCTAAGAGAAGCTGAGAAACTGCACCTGTAATACAGTTTAGTAATAAAATGATATAAAGAGGTGGCAAATTCTTCTCTTGAAGTGATAGTTTCAGTTAAAAGATTAAAATAAGTAGCTAGAAATGGTGAAACAACTCTCCTCCTTCTGTGGTTAGTGCTCAGCTGGCTGTATTTGGTATTCTCAGGGCTGGATGGTTACTGTGTTTAATTGGTGTGTATTTGGTATTCGATAATATGCTGAATGCAGTTCGCTGTTTCTTACCACCTTTCCCCTGTTTTCAGTTATTTTAACCACTCCTTGTTTCTCACTTCATATTTAAATGGCCAAGTGGCTCACTATACCTGTACAGAGCTCGCTGCAAAAGGCATTGAGTGTTCCACTGCTGTTGTAGAATTATAATAGTTTAGGTTTTACAAATCTAACCTGTAACTAGAGGAAAAATGGACATCTATACTTTTATTGGCCTGCCAATGGTTACTGGATGGACAGCCATCTTTTCTGTAACCAGAGTAAGAGGTAAATAAGCAACAAAGGCATATATCTAATGAAATATAGTGCAAATTTCCACAGATCTCAGGATTTCGATTTACCATTACATTTTATTAAAATGTAATTAAAAGGCAGAAAATAATAATCACCCGTACAGTATAGAAGGTAGAAAGTGTAGATTGAATTATTTTTCAGCATCACATTTCTAAAAATACTGTCTTTTGTATTCTAAACTCTAAATAATGTAATGTTATTGAAAGGGTATGAATTTTACATAAGCTAATGAAAGAATTACTTTTGATGAAAATATTAATTATGTAAGAAAAACATTTTATAAATGCTAAAAACATTTTATAAATGTTGTGAAAGAACTGTGTACATTTCTTTGTTTTGTCTTTGTATACTGCTGTTATACCAGGTATATACTCTTGTTTGGTTAGTTTCTATTAACAAGATATTTAAGTCAGTAATCACAAATTCATCATTTTCTTCTTAGTTACAAAGACTGGAGCTTTCCTTGTGTGTTGCTATGGATTTCAAATTACAGTGGTGTATTATATACACCTTGTACTGTTTGTGTCTTTATATACATAATAAATATGTGAATATGTAGTTGAGTAAATATGTATATAAAATACAATTGATAATCTGCTTAAAACTTGTAACTAACTTTGGAATACAAACCTTGTTTGTTTTCAGAGGAATTGTGGTGTTAGACTACTTGGGAAAAATCTCCTTTCCTTTGTTTTATTTATACGGGATACAAGCAAACAAACAAACAAAAAAGCCAAACCAAACCAAACCAAAAAAACCCCCAAAACCCCAACAAAAGTGAAATTCAGTGTTGTGATAATTATTCTAATTCATCAAGGATCAAATTCAGAAAAGAATAATTTTCTCCTTGTTCCAAGAGAGGATAAAGGATAGAAAGAAGCATATTTTCATGTGTAAAAGACAAAGAGATCTATTTGAAGTGCCTCGTTTGTCATATGTGTAATACCACATATCAGAAGGCTCTCCTCTGCACCTAGCACCTATGTGTGGCATTGAGTGGGTCAGTAGTGAATACTGGTGCTGTTCCCAGAGCTATTGCCAACCTCTTCACCAGGTTGCTTTTTTGTTCTCAGGGAAAGAAGTTATGAAGATTTTGATTCTACTTAATCTCAGTAATACATCTCTAGGCTTGACAAGAGTGAAAAAAAAAAAAAAAGGAGCGTCATTGTTACTGTCACTGTCCTCTAGGGACAGCTTACCTGTCTTGTTCCGCACTTTGCAAGAGGCTTTTGCTTGGTTGTATCTCACCCTAGCAATCAGAATGGTAGCTAGGTAGCTGAATTCCTTCAGCTCCTAGTGGAGATTTTTATTTGTATATTGTGCATTCCATTCTTGTTGGAAGTTTTGGTGAGTTCCAGCTATGGGGAATGTTTACTGAAGAACCACTAGATTTCCATATTATTTGACGTTATCTCAATGCATCTTTGTATTTCCTGGGGTTTTACTCGGCTGGCCACCTCTTTCTCACAGAAGTACGACATGCAGGCCTCAGTAGGGTATACAAATTTATTTCCTCCTGATTCATTTTTTTGGCACAGATCCCCAGGGTCTGTGATCTACCACAGATCTACTTGCTGCGGTAGTCTATCAAACACTCTGGAGTAATGGTTTATGGCAAGATAACAAGCTGTACAGCAGATTATTTCGGATTAACAATACTAGCCTCTCATTCCTTGTATGTTCAAGTTTTGAGTGGCAAACACAAATGAATTATTGGGTGCACTGATCTGAAGAGAGCAGACAAAAACAGGTGTAAAGAAAGACTGTAAGAGAGGAAATTACATATGGGATTCTCAAGAGAAAAATGTTTAAAAGAGACCAGTAAATACAGTCTGTAAAATGCTAATAATTTGGATCAGTCTTGACTGTAAAGATGGGAAACTGTGTTTGTGTTGCCACACAGAGCAGACCTGTTCTGAATTTTAAGAGAACAGCATCCAAACTTTTTCAAGGTTGACTGCTTTTGAAGTAAAACCTCAGGCACCACAGACACACAGCAACTGGATACAGACTGAATGTAGGCTTCAAAGTCCTTGAGTCAGTGGACTCAAGGACCATAATTAATATGCCTAGGTCAGTCAACAGCAGAGTAAAAAGTCATTGTCCATAGACCCAGCAGGGATAACTAGTATGGTTACTCTGGTCCCCACAGTCTCTGAGATCTGAGAGACAGACTAGCCATCCGGTTTGCATTGGGATAGTTTGGGTGACAGATCTCTATTTCCTGATGTTGGTTGACATGCCTAAATATTAAATCTTCCAAATCAGCACTAGCATCCTCTCTTTCTTTTAGACAGCCTACCTAAGATCTGCAGACAGTACCTCTGATACAACCACAGGAAGACAATCTCCTTGGTCACCTGATGACAACTAAACTTTTTGCTTGCTGAGGTCATGCTTTCTGCTTCCCAAAAGTAGTGGCCCCCGTAAGGCCCAGCTCCACTTCCCCTTCACTTCAGCAGCACCCCTCTGTCCCTCAAAAAGCCTTCAGTGCTGTCACTGACTGTAAGATCTATGACATCAGTGGGCAAAACGCCACTCACAACACAGCAGTCCATGTCATCTCCAATCTCTTCTGCCTTTTCTCTGTCTAAAAGTGGGACAGAAGAGTTACAAGAACTCCTATGTCAGCATTGCAAGAAGGGTCTTGTTCATAACACAGAGCACTCCATGGAAGGGCACTGACTTTCTAAAAATACAGTTATTTTAAGACACTTTGACCATTTCCACAAGTCATTAGTTAAAATCTGTGGAAGGTTTTGTCCAGAACAAAAAGACCCATGTCTTTTTCTATGAATGGAGAGAACTGTCTTATCTTGAGAAGATTAGAGGCAGACAGCTATACTGGGACCTGCACCCACTACCTCTGAATATTTAGAAATCTCTGCCACTGGGTTACTAAAATGGCAAACCTGCATTCATTCAAGGTATTTCATTGGAGCAGTGCAACAGAAGTTCTGTGTGAAAAATAATGACCAAGAGTTAAATTCTTCTAGAGTAGACTGTTGCTAGGAGGTTGGGCTCTGTCACTGAGCTGGTAATTTTCCCCAAACATGTGATGAGGGCTGAGATCTCATCTCTGACCCTTTAGCTCAGTTTTTTGAAGATCTCAGATAGTTAATTATAAGTTCTTTCTGCATCAGTAGATCTCATAATGTTTCATGCAGTGACCAGTGGTAAACTATAGAAAAGTTGTTCCACAAACCTATTCCTTGTAGCCAGATAAAAGGGAGGATGGCCACAGCTGATCAATTGGAAGGTGAGAGAGGTTAATTATTTTTGCCTTGCTCAATACCAAGCTTTTCAGGCCTCTGGAAGGAGAGGCTGTAGAAAATTAAGTGACACAGAAAACAATTTCCCTGGTGAATTATTTCATTTACACTCTGTGCATATGCTCTGTAATGAAGAGAGAGGGGTGAGGCTCAGGGGTACATCTTCGGCTCTGTTGGAACAGTGTGAAACCTTGCTGTCCATAGGAGCTCTTTTCTCAGGCTGGGGAGCACTGCTGGGTAGATCTGTGAGACCTGTGCTGGGAAAAGCACCACAACTTTTGCTAACACAGTGCTGTCACCCAACAGGGAATCCTTGGGAAAAGAAGTAAGCCAAGCCAGCCTGGGGCATCATTCCTGTGTAGAGTGACACAGCCATGTCTGTTCCCACTGCCCACAGCTCTACATTTTAAAAATACAGTTGTGTGGCTCCTGGTATGAACCTGTTCATGTCTCAGTGATAGGGCATTTTTCTATAAATCAGCATAGACTTATGATAGAGCTGCTAGAAGGGCAGGTAAATTCAGTGGTGCATTTTCTTTACAGAGAGTTACACAGTGATCACAGGACCTCAACATTCTTATTTAATTAGCAGCTTTTGGCTTCCTATTTTATATGTATAGTCTCTGTTCTGCCTTTTTGTTATCAGGCAGATTATCAATCATATTTTGGGAAGAAGTGCTAAGCAAGATTTTACAAACTTGCATTTTACTCACTTGCATTTTTTACATAAAAGGGTGTTTTCTTCTAGATTTTCTTCATATTCAAATCTTTCTGGAAGATATATTTCCAATAAATACACTATCCGAATGGTAACGCTGATGCCTGATGCCAGATGGGAGCTTTTGCCTGCTCCAATATATCCTTCACTATCCAGCTGGTAATATTAGGGATACTCCTAAAGGAGAAATGTAGAACACAGCCACATTAAGAAAATTCAGGTTTTCTACAATAGTAACTTTCAGTTTGAATTTCAGGGCTTAAGTGTGCCATCATTATTGAGACACATCATGCACTGCAATTCCTAAAATTCTATCATTTAATGAATTAAACAAACAAGGAGTGGATTTAAAATAATTTCTATGGAAAAAGAATTAGACTGGAATTTTTCAGTTTAGAGAAATGGTAATTAGTTGCTCTGCTAATTTTAGAGTGAATGAAACAGTCCTGATCAGCCCTATGGACAGTACGTGGGGCCAAAATAGGTATGAGGAAATCCTGCCATCACTGTACATACATACTTAGAGTAAGGGGATGCAGGAGATGCTTGCAGACCTTCCCTAATCTCTACTGGAGACTTGATTAAGAGCTACCAGGCTGCTGGTTGTCCCTTGGCATGACAATGTATGGCACAAGGCTTTTCTGAACCAGCCAAATGGGAAACCTGACACTCTAAAAGTAAGGCACTCAGCATTGTTTGGGCTAATGTGCTGGAGCAGAGGTTTGTGTAAATATGGACTGGGTTCTGCATATGGGACCCAAGCTAAAATCAGGGTAACTCTGACCTCTGCTCAGTGGGAGGACCAGTTTACCTGGAGACAGACTCAGTGTTCATGCCTAATTCACTTGTTTGAACAAAGCAGTGTAACCTCTGGTAGAATGCCAAAGAGATAGGGAGGCGTACACCTTTCCTCTGTAAATGTTTTTCTTGCATTCAGGTGCTACTACAGGATGTGTCAGGTTTAACAAAATGGCATTTGCCACAGGGAAAGTATTTCTTCAAATAAATAAAAATTATTATAAAAAGAAAGTTCTAATTGACTCTAATCATAAATCATTGCATTAGAAATGAATGAAATTGTTCTGAAGAAACATAGTAACAGACTTTTGTTGCTACATTGCCTTGCTTTGTTATGTATTCTTCCATTAGTCACTAATTTGATCCTCCTAATCATTAGTGTTAATTAATGGGGTGTGGCTGTTCCAGAATGTCACTGAGAGATTTTAAATATTTGTAATTGGTGAACTACTACAGGATATTTTCAGCAACACTGAAACTCTACTTTTATAGAATCACATCATCAGAATATACAGAATCCACCATTTATCATGAACGCAGGCTATACTGTCTTTTTATGCCAAAACACAATGACACGTCTTGCAGGCTTTTTACCACAGATGATGTGTCTGGGAGCATAATTTTTTCTGTCTTTTAAGTCATAAAGAAGAGCAGTTTTATAACTTGATCATAGGTGATAGTGGGTTTTGAGACATAGAAGGAAAACAGAAGATAAGCATGATGTCTTTCTCCATTTCTCTTTTGGGCAGTTGGATATCAGCTACTAGTCTGTAATAAGCAAAATTTTATGCCTCCTTTCTCTTCTTCTCAGTGTGCTCCATTGTAGTTTTTCAGTTGGGTTTTCATTATCTCAGGTGATGAAAGGCGGGTAAGATAAAAACGAAGACCTTGATGTTAATATTTCTGATGCTGTAAGCAATTTGGTTGCATAGTAAAGGCAATGCCAAGGTCTTTGCTAATGTAGGAGGACTCTAATCAGAACTGAGTTCTTCAGATTTCCAGTCCTTTTTTCAGAAGGCATGTGAGTGGAAGTTCTCAGATTACCTGTTCAGCTTCAGTAATTTGCAAGTAACTCCCACTTGTAATGTAATTGTAATGCATTGTAATGCATTGTAATGTCTTCTACAAAAATTGATGGATAGAGGACATGAGGAGGGCTTTAACATAGGTCAGGAAAGTGAGCATGGGAAAACAATGGGGGCCAGGCAAGACCAGTATCTGAGATTTCAGGAAGTTTCCTTCCAGAAAGTGATTTTTTTTTAAGTGACAGAGTAATTTACTTGAGAACTGAGGCTGATTTTAGGATTTGCTAATATTTGCAGTGATTCATTTTACAAGAAATTTTTCTATTCAGACTGCTTCTTACACTGATGCAGTCAGTTTTGATTCTTGTTAAATAGCCATACTCAGCTATCCATTTCATTTCAAGCTACAAAGAATAACATGGAACCCAGAGGACAATTTCCTAGGGGGGAGAATAAGACTATATTATGTACCCTTCAAAGTTCTGTAGTGATGTGATCTATGTTACAAATTAGATTATTTGTAGTCTTTTAATAACATGAGTCTCATTGTTACCTTCTAATGAGCAATGTGTTTCTTTACATATAAAACCATCTGCATAGATCAATTTTGTCTCATTTGGCAGGCAAATAATATAATTCTGTTCCTTCTTTACTCCTGCTGTATGTAAACTATTAACCCTAGAACTATACAAGGGCAGATTTTTTGCATTTAATTATTACTCAGTTGCAGCCTGGAAACAGTATTAATCATGAGAAAGTATGATATCACTCCTTCCAAATGTATGCATTTTGTGTGCTATATTGTTGAGATTAGGATCATACTGGGATAGTGCTTCTCTAATAAAGTCTTATGTTGTATCATCTTCTATATTTCATGGGATTATGAAGGATCTCCCTGAAGCCAGGCAATCTTAAAAAGGAAATGGTGTAGATTTGCTTCACTGTGGTGTAGAAAGAACTTTAGCTCTCTTATTAGCCCTCAGTCCTCATTTTCTGGTTTTCCTTTGCAGTGCTGACAGCTGATCCAACCATTGCTGCCCCTCAGGGTGAGCCTTTTCTTTAGCTTCTCTTATGTGAATATGCGTAAGTGGATGGCATGACCCTCTTTTGCTGGGGCTGCTTTTATCCCTGCATCCTAGTGAAAGTGGGGAAGGGACCATGTGCAGTGCAAGAGATGGGTACTTGGGAAAGGTTGCAGGATTGATACACTTCTGTATAAAAGAAGGATGATGTAGTGGTTTAAAACCTCGCTGGAAAAATGAGCACGCTCAAGCTTCTCCCTTTCCCCATCCCTTTCTGATAACGGAGGTACTCTAGGAGACATTATGAATTGGAATTACAATTTACTGAGAATTGCAATAACCACAACAATATTAGTAACAAAAAGTGTACAAAAGAGACAGGGTGTTTTATCCACAAAAGGATGTTCACCACCAAGCAAACAAGAGCACTTTCCAAAGATTGTGCCCTGTGTGTTTTTCCACATGAAGGCAATATGGCAACTGGCCCTGTGCTGGGCCACGTGGTATTTGGGAGAACAGAAGCAATATGGCTAATAAGAGCTTCCACAGCTAAATGCTCCCACCACCCTGTCTGAGAAAGCAATGGAGATCTAGGGCAAGCAAACCCCCTCAGAAATGAGATCATCGGCACTACCCCATGCTGCTGCCTCAAAGAGCTCTGAGCAGCTGTCCCTGGCCCTGGTGTCACTCCACTGGGGCTTGTGGTCTGCACAGCTTGGCTCTGCACTGCCACTACTCTCTCCCTTTTTCTTCTGCTTGGTGCAGCATCAAGGGTTCACTAGCATGCAAATGCTAGGTATAGATCATATTAAGCAAAACTAGCTTGGAGCTAAATTAAGTGCAAGTAAGTGTTGTGAAAAAGTCTGTATGTTTCAGAAGTAGATTTCTCATTTCAATTGTCTTATGTCATGACTTCAAATACATTATATTGTACCAGCTTTTGGAAGATGAATAAATATTGCAAGAACCCATACCTCTTAGTCATAACAAGTTAATTGCATGAGATGTATGTGAACTACAAGGCAGATTAATTAGTTGTGTTGGTATTTTTGAGGAAATCCAAGTAATAACCAGACATAGGTATAGCAGCAGGGATGAGGCTTTATTCTTTCTATTAGGATCAGCTGACACAAGACTTTTTTTTACATCGATGTCTGTGCTGTACAGCTGCATAGCTGCCCCCTTCCCTCTCTCCCCCCTGGTTTGGATCAGGACTCTTTCTATCCCTGTTGCTATGCTGCAGGCTGCCATGGCCTGTGCTGAAGTTAAGTACATGCTGGCATCAGTGTGAGAAATAGATGAGGATACTGTCAGACATATTTAATTTAAGACATTAGTATTATCCATTGCTGTAATCAATCTTCTGGGTTGTTTTTTGTTATGCTGCAGCTCGTTTGCTGCTTTTATTGACTGGCCCAGCATAACACTGGATTTGGTGCAGGTGCAGAGCCCTGCTGCATTTCCCTCACTGCGCCACTCTGACATAAAATGATGGATGGCTTGGAGGACATTTTAAACAGCAGGGAAAAGGCAACAGCTATTGCACTTTAGGAGATATAAATTGGAGAAAGGGGTCAAAATATAATATTCTTCTGTGAGATGGGGGAGGAAAGGCGATACTGTAAATTGAAAGTAGTCACGGAATATTAAATACTGTACAATTATATGCAGTATATTTAAGCTGGTAGGCTGCTGTTAATGAGGAGATTATAGTGGTGGGGATGGGAAAATTTTAAAGCTATTATAAAGTATTATCTATCAAAAGTGATAAAAATTAGGGAAGCAAGTACTTTAATATGCTATCAGACATCAGTGACAATTTCTAGGTTCAGCAAAACTCTTGCTGATTCGCAAATCAGGCCACTGAGAAATTTGATGCTAGTGATTTGCCGGAGTTTGAAGCAGATCAGTCCACCAAAGTGATTTTTTTCGTTGATTCCTACAGCTTAATCAGACAGAGTAACACACTGAAACAGGCAACTGAATGAAATTAGATCACCAAGGTATGTACAAATAGGACTATTTTGGATCTAACCGATTTAGAATAAACTAGTTTTAATATTAAACACTGTCTTTCAGTTATAAAATAAACAGTTTTGGTCCCTTGTAACAGTTTTGGGGCTAGGAAGTGACAACAATATACTTCCACAGATTTTCATACTGTAATTACAGGATGTTCATACATCTGAAACATCACAGACATGCATTGCAAAGCTACCGGCTACTTTGAAGCTTAAGTGAAAGAAGAGGAATAAAAAATTCAAAACGTATTACAGTTTGTTCACAGAAAACAATCAATGCAGGTCTTCTTTCCTGAAGACTCTTGCTCCTAAATTATTGACATTAACCATGATCCTTCACATGACACTCCGCTCTTCCTGGGAGCCAGGGGTTGCAGGAAGGCTCAGCTAAGCTTGATCACCTCCCACCTAGGAAAGGCTCCCTGAGCTACCTCTGAAAACTTTTGCTCAGATTTAGCCCAGTGCCCCTATCTGGCTTGATTTATTCTGTCAGTGCTTAGATCAGTTTTAGATTTAAGCTGCACTTAGGAATTTTACTAAAGGAGGTTCTAGGTGACATATATAATAGTGGTGGGCAAGTGCTATCAAGAGCAAAAAGGAAGAACGTTAAATGCCTCAGCTTCTTTATTAGAGACTGTCAGGATCTCAAAGAGTCAGAAAGCATGTATTTGCAATGTTAAAAGAGGATGGGTTTATACATTCAGGGCAGATAGAAGTCCTTTTTCCAGTACAGGGGACTTAGAGGATTTAAGTACACTGCTCTGTGGCTTCTTTTCCCAGGGCCAATAGCAAATGCCATAATCAGACTTTGTGTCACTGACAAAACACCTTTTCAGTCTGAGGTCTTTCTTCCTATCTATACTAATGGTGGGTATTTTTCCCCAGAGGTAGTTCTTGGAAGGCTTCCAGGGGCACAAGAGGCCTTTTTTCCCTACCAAAGGCATCAGGCCCAGCACCATGTAAAAAAAGCACAGCTGTGCTTCAGCAGCCTTGTCTTTCGTGCTGCAGTTTGTTTCCATTGCCTGTAATGGCTCTAAGCTGTGTGCTTGCTGCACCAGCTGCAGCAGGATGAAAGAAGTAAAAAAAGCTTGTGCTGAGCCTGCTTCTTCCCAGACTTGCTTTGGGGAAGGTGCCTGTGTAGTTTCGGGACACGTGCACTCAGCAGCGTGCATCAGAGTCCTCATGGCCTTACCCCATTTTATTGTTGTGCAGTTACCTTGGTTCTGGTACTTAAATGGGTTTTATCCTCTCTCAGCCCCAGAACCTTGTCCACCAGTGAAGCCCGGATGTATATGCCAGGGGCCTTTAGAAAAGAAGACATTGCTGTGCTGTGACATAGTTTGTGGTTAGTGAACTTGTTAGGCATGCATGTGCCCCACAGACTGATGCTACCTAGGCAGTGCCCTGCTTTGCTAGTTCATCAGTGAATTTGAGAGTTCAGAAGTCATTAAATTGACTAAAACATTTGTAGCTCAGACTTAAACTGTAGAGGAGAAGGAATTTTTTTTTTCATCTTGAGCAATTGATTTAAACTACTTGTGCCTCTTTGCACCCACCTATGAGAATACAAACAATGCTGTTTCTCAGACCCTAAGATTTTAAGAATACATGTTCCTCAGATTAGAAACTATATCAGTAGGAGCCAATAAGTATGTTAAATAGATACTGAAGAGATTGGACTAAAAACATGCTGGTGGACCCAAGATCTATACTGGCAGCTGTCATAAATATAATTTTCCTTCCCTACAGGAGACAGTCCCAAGACTTACTTCTTCTCAATGGGTGACATATAAATAATATAAAGGAATGCTTTTTGAATAAGCCAAATTACCAAATCAGCGGTATGCATCTGAATAATGCTGACCTGAAGGGATACATTTTTTGTATGCATTTAATGTAGAGTTATCAAACTGCATTTGCAGGTTATAACTTGGATGGATATATCTTGTTTCCTATGGCTGTGTCATCTGTTTCACATGTATTTGTGAAAAGGGGTGGTTGCTTCATGTAAGTATATGTTCTTTCACTAGCAATAAAAAGTTCAGTGGGGTGAGACTGGGTGATGGAGAAGAATATATAAAGAAGAGTAAATGAAAGGAAAATTCTTAAGAGTGCAAATGCAGTCATCGCAGAGTTTCTTGCATATAAAATTTCAGGCAGCAGTAAATGGAAGAATGCAATAGATGAGCCTGAATGAGTCATAAAAAGCAACCTCAGTGACAGGAATGCACTAAAAACCTTTATAAACATAATCAGTTACTTACCCTTTCACAAGATAAACTAAGACACATGCATGAAGAGCACTTAGTTTTACCTAGCTATGATTCCAAGACAAAAGAAGGAAAAAGGAATTATTGAATTTGCTTAGTTTTTATCAAACCCCTGTATATTTTTCTATTTTATTTTTTTCTCTACTTGTTTTATAGTTTAGTTGAAATACTGGACAACTAGAAAAAGGAAGGAGCATGTAGTACTTGAAAAAAGCTGGTAACATGCATCCTTTGTTCTAATGCTTTTTTCTAATGCTTTCTGTCACAAAGGACTGCAAACACCTTTTATGTTTTATTACATTTTCCAAAGATTCAAAAAACATCTTGCTGGAAAAGCTCATTGTCCCATTGCAAGTGAGGTTGAGATCTGGATGTTTCAATTCCTCAGTTAGGAGAGCATTAGACTGAACAAAAAAGAAGACATGCTACATGCTTCTTTCAGCGTGATAGATGCAAAACTGAGCTCTTAGCTAAATGAGTTTATTCATGTCAATTTGGTTTTTTATAACTTAGTATTTTATAATGTTATAGCATTGGTATTTTTGTTAGCATTAGTTGGTTAGGTTTATGGCCCTTGATGTGGTAAGAAGCTATTTAAATATTCTAATTATCTTTTCAAAGTAACTTGGACTGTTTGCAAACTTTAGAATAAGTGGAAGAAACACTTGGGCTGGTCGTAGTCCTGTCCCAGCACAGTCATTTCTCAATATGGAAAGAATAACTAGATTACTGTTTGCAGTTTTTTTCCAAAGCACTTAAGGTTAAATACTGCAAAATGTCTACGTTTCCAGTTATAAAGCTAGAGGCACTGTTAGATTAAAATATTACATGTTCATTGAAAAAGTATACAGAAAAGTTGCTGTTTATACATCTCTATGCTGTTTTATTTTTTCCTCATGATTTTTATGGTACATGATACTCTGAACTATTTCATGGAAGTCTATGCAAAGGACTTACATTATATTAGATATTTGTACACTTGGAGCTGTTTTAAGGTGCTTTATGGGTTTTAATACTTCTGGTTTTACCATTAGTGCTTTTTCCTGAGTATTTACTCTGCTGTCTCTCACTGGTGTCCAAGGAGACCTGTAACCAACTATTTAATATTTGTTGTAGCCTAACAAGAAAGTTGTCAGAAGTTAAATTTATGATAGCTACAGCCTGACATTTGTCTTGTCACTATCATATGAGGAAAGACTAATGTAGATGTCTTCACTAATTTTATAGACTCGTGTTAATCTCTCTCACTAGTGTTTCAAGATTTCTGAGGTGTATAATACTTCCCTGAAACCAGGGAGGCTGCAGCCTATCACAGTTTTTAGTTAAACACATTCCATTATTGCCTGTCATAGTCTGTACTTCAATTACATTCAGTTTAATACTACAAACTAGCAAATTTAACACAGATAGATTCTGAACTCAACTCTTCCGGTAATGAAATATAGTGTCATCTCAACAGTGTTATGATTAAGTGTGAATTCTTGTTAATGCCGTGACTTTTCCAAACGTGTCTTTTAAATTGTCAGTATATTTCGTGGCCAGCTTGTAGCTCAGTGTGCTGGTTTTACCGTTGGTAGGGAAATTAAACTCCAACTAAGCCCTGTATTAAACTCCCTCTGCCCCTTTTTTGTAAGGAAGGGACAATAAATGAGATTATGAGTTGAAATAACAATTTACTAAAACCACAATAACAACAGCAGAATCATTTAGAGTACTTGTATTCCACACTCCAAGTGATGATTTTGCTTCAAGATAAAATTTCACTAAATGATGAAAGGTAATGCTGTGTTGGATACATAGTAAACAACAATTTCCATTATAAAGCTTCACACTAAAGAATATTTCTCTGGGAATTAATTTAGGCGGATGGAGAATTAAATGTACAAAAAAGGCCAGATTCCTATTTTGAAAAAAATATTTATTCCTATTTTACATGACTCATAGTTTAAAAGAAAAAAATGTGCATGTGTTTCTGGACATTCAACTGGTAACTAATTGATATGGAAGCTGCAGTGTCATCTACTTGCAAAGTTTCTGGCCCCAATAACTGCTAGCCCACTTCTGAAAATATTGTGAAATATTCATTACCTAATGTCTGAGTTCCATAGCGCCTAGTTAGTCACTGTTGCAGAAAGGATCATCCACTGTTCACAGAGATAACAAAGAAAGTGCATTTCATTCCTTCCTGGCACAAATCTTCCCAGTAAAATGTCCCTTCCATTCAGTTCTCTGCATGTGGATGGGTCATGTTACAAGGGATATGGAAAGGACAGAAATGAAAAACTGTATGGGATTTGTAACATCAAGCAGTATGTCCCTGTCACTGTATTGCCCTTGAGACTAGCATTACATCTTCTGGAAAACCTGATGATAATATTTTGTATTTCAGTTAGAAAATCCATTTACCTGCCTCAGACTTTGTGTGCTTCTATCACTTGAGTATCAGAGTGCCTCTTGGGGATTTAGGAGTAGTAATGATCGACTGACTTTTCCAGCCTCAAGAAAAAAGGGCTGAGTTAAGTGCTGTCGTGGTTTAGCCCAAGCCAGCAACTAAGTACATGCAGCCACTAGCTTACCCCACTGCACATGCCCTCTGCCCCAGTGGGATGGTATGGAAAATTAGAAAAAAAGTGAAGCCTGTGGGTTGAGATAAGAACAGTTTAATAATTGAGATAATATTTATATTTGTATTAATAATAACAAAAACAATAATGATGATGATGATGATGACATACTGAAAAGGGAGACAAAAAAAAGATAGAAATAAAGAACAAGTGATGAACAATATAGTTACTCACCATCTGCTGATGGATGTCTGGCCTGTCCTCAAGCAGAAATCTGAGCAAACTTATATATAAACTGAGCAAGTTTATATACTGCTTCTTGTGCTTTGTAGTGTGGAATGTCCCTTTGTCCTGGCCATGCTCCCTCCCAGCTTCTTGTGCAGCTCCTCACTGGCAGAGCACGAGACACTGAAAAGTCCCTGACTTAGAGTAGCTACTACTTAGCAACAACTAAAACATATGTGTATTACAGCATTGTTCTCACACTACATACAAAACACAGCACTCTACCAGATACTGAGAGCTAACCCTATCCCAGCTAAAACCCACACATCTGATGAGTTTATTTTGTTTTAATTACAGTGATGCTAAAGTAGATGCATCCTTGAACCTTTAAAGGTCATCTAGTCCAATCACCCCTGCAATGAGCAGGAACATCTTCAGCTACATCAATTGGTCAGAGCCCTGTCCAACCTGACCTTGAATATTTCCAAGGATGACATATCCACTACCTCTCTGGGCAACTCATGCCAGTGTTTTACCGCCCTCAATAAGGAATTCCTTTCTTACATTTGGTCTGATGAATGCACGTAGATAAACTCAGGAGATGTCAGCTATTTTGGAGTTCACACACTGTTATTCCAATATCATTAGAGGTATGTTCAAATTTTCAGAGTCTTCTTTTAAATTTGATTATTGAGCTTAAACTGGGACAGAACATTCAAATCTGAATATTATCACTTTCTGTGACTGTAAAGCATATTTTTCTTTGACTGTAAGTGGAGACAGTTTCTCATTCTTGTCTAGAGTGAGTCAGTAAACCAAAAGGGAACCACAAAAATTTGTGAAGTCAGCAGGAATTCTCTGTCTCTATACTGATTGCTCAAATCTCGACAGCATCTTATGAACAAATGTGTATTTCCTACTGCAGACCTCTACCATGTAATGTTTAGCATGGTGTATTGCAACTATGAATACAACCTGTATTCTACAAGCCAAAATAGAGATTGGAGTAATTATGTGAGGACAATACCAGGTGTATCTCTGAGGAACTGAATATAAATATATATATAAAAATCATATAAATAATTCTGCAATAACACATTTTTCCCATCTAAGATACATGCCTGTCCAATTATGCAGCAAAATTTATTCTGCTTTTAATGACTTGATGCAATGGTAAAAGTGTACATGCCACTAGCCCCTGCAGAAAAGGCTTTAAAGCCCACTGCATATTGCAGCACAGCAGCTATATATGATCTACTGGACGGCAGCCAAGAGGAACTTGGAGGAAATGGTGAGAAGTACGCTTTACAGTAGTTCAGTGAAAGTTGTCTTCTTTGTAGGAAGATAAACCTTTTCAATTATGTTGGTAGCTGTAAGAGTTTAACATGGGCCCCAGTGGTGAGATTTTGTTCCAGAGCTTGGTGCAATAGAGAAGTTTCTATTTTAAAAAATGTTGAGACTTTCTCCCCCTTCACTTACACTAAGGGCTGGAGCTTTTCTCCAATTGAAACATTAGCAATTTACATAGCAATAAATGTGAGAAAACCCCTGAGATTTAAATCTCAGTTGATGCTGATTCTGTAATAAAAGCATAGAAACATTTCTAAAAGGCAATTTCTTCACTTATTTGATTTCCCCTTCTGTAACTGCATTGCAGTGATGACTTTACCAATTCTTACATTCATTGTAAATTTTATCCTCATATTCACTGAAAAAACATTTTCTTCTATTGTATTTTCTTTGTCATTGTTTTTACCTTCTTGTTATTATTATACATAGAATTTAAAAGTAAACTATGTCGCCTTCAAATTGACATAGATGATAGCAATGTTTCTTGTGCTTTTCCCCATACTAACACCCCTGTGTCATTTACTATCTTTTGGATGGGCCACTTTTTATTGTTGCCTCCTCCTCTGAATTGTTTGTAGTAACTAGACTCCGACAGGGTCTGAAAGTTTATGAATTGTTTTTTCAGAAGGGCCATGTGTGACCTACAAGATCCAGTATTATCTGAGGATTTTTAACATCTCTGTTGAGAAATGAATCAAGAATTTTTACTTCAGACCAGTAATAACCAATTTGTTTTGATAAAGAATAGCTCGGGTGAAGTGGGGACCAGCAGAATTGCATTTTACAGAAAATCTGCAATTAGACATCAAAAAGACAAGTGTTGCTGACAGAACAAATGAAGGAGAGTGGGAGGAGACATGCTCAGAGTTCCTTCTAAAAAGTACACAAAAGTACAGTATGACCAGTTTCCGTAGCTCACCACAGTAAACTTGTGATTAGTCTATCTAATTAATAGATCACTTGTCACGTTTGATTACTGTATGCCATGTTTTTTTCCCAGTTAGGTTCTCAATTTTTGATGTTTGTATAGTCGAGAATATTGTCTCCCGGAGTCCATTTGTTTCTTCACAGAATCTACCACTCTAGTTATTTATAGCAGAGAAGCCTGAAAGTGATGCATATATTCCACACAAAGTATAATCAAAGCCAAACACACACCTAAAGAATATGGCCTGTTATTGTTGATGTATTTGTCCAGTCTTGTCTGGATTCTGTTCCCACTGTACAAAAGTAAAATCTCAGTGATGTCACTGGTGTGTTCATGATGGAAACTTCATTTTGATGGAAAAGTATAGTTATAGTTCAAAATCTGCTAATTTTTCTACTTTTCAGAACATACATAGGTAAGATATATATAGTGACAGAAACATTTTCCTTTCCTAGAGGAAAAAAAGCAGCATATACAGCTATCTTTTCTGTAGGTTCTTCTCTTCCTTCCTAGTATTTTTTCAAAATTTGACCAAGGCTCACATTTCCAAGAAGAATTGTGATCCTGAGCATGTCAAAGTTCTTAAAAATCTGATTATGACTGGCTCCTAAATAGAGGAGAGAGATCTCCATTACTGAGACAAAGGCTGACAATTTTTGTCTGGCAGCCCATGGTAGGCTTAAGGCTGGTGTCAGTCCACATGAGCCAGTGGGCATGTGGAGAATGTCATGAGGGCTGTGGAAGGAGGCATGGCAAAGGCTGGGGACACACAGACGCATAGGAGACTGTGGATTGATGTACTCACTGCTTAGGCAGAGTTTTTTTACAGATGTTTCTTTCCAGTAGCCTCTTAAAATTTGGCCATATTCCTGGTTCAATGACATCTAAGGGCTACAAACTGTGATGATTGTTGCCAGCTGAATTGCCTTCTGATCAAATACTTAACCTATGAGTCCTGAATGATGGCACTCTGGAGCCCAGCTGGAACAGCAGTTGATCTCCTGAGTTGTGACAGGGCACACAGGATGAGATCAGCCACTGCCTGCCATGGCTGGAAATAGTGACAGCAGTTGTGGGGTAGCTGATGCAGCTTAGTTTCTTGTCTGAGGAAATGGCATAGAGATGCCAACTCACTGTGAAGTTAATCTTTAATTCTGATCTCCCTGGAGTGAAGAGAATTCATAGGAAAGGGCAGGCTGTACAAAAGATCGGTCCTCAGTCCCAGCATTGACGAGCTGGCTATAGCTTGTGCCCTGTAAGCATGGTCCACAGCTAGTTGGAGTGGTAAGACTGATACAGGAGGGACAAAAATTCTGAAAATTCAGCTGGTGAAAAACAGAGTAATCCAGTGAAGAGTTCAGTCTGGGAAAAGTTCACATTTAGATTTGTCATTTTCATTAAAAAAATAACCCAAGGAAAGAAAAGAGAGAAAGAGTTGAGAACAGCTCTCTTCAGAACTGTTAAAATTTGGAAACAGGAAAAACAAACACATAACAAGGAGAAAAATTACCTAGTTTTTTCATACTTTCAAGCCTCACTTAGGAAAATTAATTAATCTTACTGAGAAGTACCTAGTTGAGCAGTACACCTTTTAAAACAAGACCTACACTATTTTATGCCTTGGTTTGAAGATATGCCTCACTGATAAATCCCCACTCAGTTAATATCCATTGCTGTGCAGTGACCACTTGATGGGTGTGTACCCATCTACACAGAGATGCAACTCAGGATGCAAGTGACAAATAATGAAAGAATCTAAGTGCTGGGTTTTGGCTCAGCATAAATGTAGCCTGGAGTTTGCAGTGACAGTGCTGAAAAAGCCTTGAAAATATGTGTGGTAATGGCTCTATATCAAGAGCTATAGTAAATGTCAGGACAGACTTCATTAGTTTGAGGGAATGACTACAGAAAGTAGTAAGAACAAAGGCAAATTCTCTGGTAACAGATGAGAACTATGGGCACAATCTTAGTTCCCGTTTTTCGTTCTTTCTAAGTCTGGAGGGGACTGGAGGGGAACTCTACAGCAGCTTCTTATATATAACTGTGATATGTTCAACAGTGAGAGAAATGTCAGGCCACTGCCTTCACTATTCCATGGATTCTCATAATCAGATTAATCTGTAAATTATATCAGTGCTCCACATAGGGCCCCAAAAAAGGTACAAGCTTTTATCACTGTAAAGGAGTAATGGATTTTCTGATGCAGATTTTGTGAGGCATTCCTTGGAAGTTTCATCCTCTTGCACATTTCTGTACTTATGGGGTAATGTGACCTATTTTATTTGGCCATGTAGGGACTGCCTCGTGTTTTAGCTCCAGGAAGGAAATTGCTTTGACACAGATTATTCGTGTCATTTTTCTTGATAGCAACATGCCTTCTGAAAATGAAAGTATTTCCAGGCAAAGTTAGGAACAGACTTATATTTCTTGAGTAATATTATAATACCCTTTGGAAACCCTGAAAAGAGAATTCAAGTTATGAGCATAATTGTTTTTATTACGCAGTAGTTAATTCTTTAAAGGTAGTGGAAATAGGTTATTTTTTACTATTGCTAACTAAATATCACATTTTCTCTACAGAGTCAATTCAATATTATTAAATTATTATTTTGAGTGATCTGGCACATTAGATATAGATATAGATATAGATGTACACATACACACACAACTAAAAATCCTTTCCTAGAAATTTTCAAAGAAAAAGAATTCTAAGGCTATCCTGTGTCCTTGCGGTATAATGAAGGGGTGTCTTCTGAAACTTAGATATAGGTATATAGGTACCTAGAAACAATATATCTAAGGGTATTTGGTTTGTTGGGTTTTTTTAGCACAAAGAATGAACATAGTATTTGGAAAGAATGAACACAGTATTTTGGAAAATGTTCATGTTAGGTCTTGTAGTCAAACAATCACTAATTTAATGAGGCTCAGGGAATTTTTTTTCTATTTGTAATGCCATCTCTGTTAGCTATTGTATGTTGAATATGGAAAGAAAATCAGGATTCTTCCTTCACAGGTAGAGTGACAAAAATACTCCTGAAGGCTGATGTTAAGAGATTTCCAATAATGAATGGCAAGTAAACACAAACCTTCTACATGTGGTATCTGCCAGTTCAGATGGCAAAAGAGAGGTTTGGGGATTTTGCTTCTAGTGTGCAACCTTCAGAGTAGGGATTAGTTTTGTGCTTCAAAGGCATATTAAAATTAGCAGAGATTTTTATTTCTTTTTATGTATATTAGAAAGCCAAATATCACAATTAATCTTTTTCTAAGGTAAAAAAATGAAATAAAGACTTTTTCTTAGCAAACATTAGTAGCCCCTGTTTAAATATCATAGTGCTTTGGGTATTAAGGATGAGAATAAGCATTTTGTGGAGAGATGGAAAGTGAACATGAAAACTTCCCCAGTTTCTAAATTTCCTAATTTTTAAACTTTAAAGTTGTAGAACCCTGGCCTTGAAAATCCAGAAATTAACTATAAGTGATTTTTAAATCACAGCATACAAATTGCACTACATGAACTGAATTATGCAAATCTATAAACACCAATGTCCACTAATAATTAAGCAGAGTTTCCACCTGTGTTCTTAGTAGTTTCTTGATAACATAATATCAGATTCATTTTCAGAGATATAACTAGAACAAAACAAGTCTATGGCATCTCTGATTTAGTTGTTTTTCCTGGTATTAGATCTCTTTCCTCCCTGGTGCCTAATTGCTGTTAGAATAAGAAGGCATGATACATATTGGAAAATACTCCTCTGAGCTTTGCTAAAGAGACTAATATTTATTGAAATATGCTTTATGTTTTCTAAGTTATGTAAAAGTATCTTAGAAAGTGTCTAGCCTCTGTACCACTGCATACTGAATAAGTTTTGTCTTGTAGAAGTACCCATGGAGTCTGATAATGAACGCATTATTGCTCTAAGCACAATTTAAAAGGAAGATCCAAAAATACCCTCCATCTTCACCTAGAGTGACAGCTTTAATATTCAACCCCTTTTCTTCAACCTCACACTATTCTGTTCATGCCACTGTTAATGTATGGGCTTTATGTCCTATGAAAAACTAACAGCAGTGTTTTAAACTCTTTAAGTTTAGGAACGCTTACCATATACCGTAAATGAAATCATTGTCCTTGTTATTTGAAATGAGCTACTGTACATTAGTTGGACAGTATTGTTGCTGGAGCCCTGAAAATCCTTTAAATATATCTTTCCTTAATTTTATGCCTAGCACTTCAAATATAAAATAGCACTGAAAATATACTTTTCTATACATCAACAGAAATAGGACTGATTTTGAGGAGAGTTTATATTCTCAGGGATCCACATCCTGTCATTTCAGTTGCTTCCCTGGGAAATGTGTTTTCAGAAAGATGATTTAAGTGGTTGACAGCAAATATTTTTTAAAAATGTAGACTAATTAGACAGTTGTTCTTTGTCACAGATATTCAGCTTCTGTTCTCTACAGAGTGACATGCTTACAGGCATATTGCCCCATTTATAGTCTGGTGATAAAAAAAAGCTTTTAAAACTAATTACAAGGGTTGGTATTATGTAAAAGACACTTTAAATCATCAAGAATTAAATTACTTTAATTTCTTAGGGAAAACATAAACTGTGTTCCCGGGCTGGACACTGATAGTTCTATTCATATGTATCAAATGACTGTATGCTGCAGTGATCTGTGGGTGGATCTGTCTCCTGTCTTGAATACATTCTTTCTTCCCATGGAGGAATCAATGAAATCTGTAGATATGTTTGGCAATAAAAACCCCATTAGGCTGAATTATTTGCCATCTTTCTTTATTTTCCAGTCTATCCAGTTGTTATTAAATGGCAGGTTTTTCAAGTACTTTATCAATTGAACTAAATCAGGATCTGAATTGAACATGCAAATGCAAGTCATGGGGAAAAACCCAGTTTGAGCCTGGATCTGAACATATCAGTTCAGTTCTTGCTTCCACCTTGAAAAATAGCCCACTGCCTGAAGTCATGCCCCGTTGATCTAAGGAAGAGGATAAAGCTTCTTCCTTTCCACCCTCTCCCTTCCCCTCTCCTTCTACTGCATAAAGTCCTTTATGATCCTTCATTTGCTTGCTCTTACCAGCTGGCAAGAGGGATGAATTCAGATATAAGCAAAGTATGTGCTTCAGTGGCTGACCTACTGTCTTCCAGCTCTCGATCTCTACTTATGCTCTTTCTGAAGTTCAGTTGCAGGAGGAAGATGCCACACCAGTTTTCTGGAGTGTCCATGATCAGAACGAATGAAATCAGGATGAGATTTTGAAGTGGGGTGCACATTAAAAAAATCCCATCATTGTCTGTGAGGCTGCTCAAAGTGAAAGATATGCAAATCCATTTCAGGAATGAGAGTGGAGGAGTAATGCTATAGAAGGGAAGGTTGATTTTGGAAATACAGTATTTTATAATTTCAGGATATTTGAATTATTTTATACCTTACAAAGCAGTCTTCAAAATATGTAATACTATATGTAAACAGTATTCCAGAAGAAAAACTGTATGATATTAATTCCAAATTTATCACCTACATCCCTGTAAATCTCCTGTCAGATAAAGAAGGAAATGGATATTACAAAAGATAGAAAAATGCATTCTTGAATATCCAGTACTGTTCTATAAGAGCAGATGAAAATTTGTTTTAGTCTAAATTAGGAACTCTGCCATCCTTAACAAAAGCCTACTATCCCATCATTCATGAATAGGGGAAACAGTGGCCCAACACGTTTATAGCTCATCTCTTCAGTCCTTTGGGTCTACTGACAGGGTAAACTGTTGTGTTCAACCACATAGCAAGCTTTCTCTGAAACAAGAAAAATGACCATTGCGATGGGCTTCCCTTCCCTTCCCTTCCCTTTTTCTTTCATTTTGTACTTTTCTTCCTTTTTCTAAAAATTAATTTTATAAATTTTTTTCCAAGCTTGAGAGGTAAACAAAAACAAATATGAACCAAATGGAGTGTGGGGCTATAACATTATTAATTTAGATTAATATTTTTAAAATTATTTGACACTCAACACTATCTTAGTTTTTGACAGTGTACATACATTCTTGAATATATAAGAGGCCAGATATTTGTGTACTTGTAACATGCAGTCATGATACAGGAACTCAGAAAGGTTAATTGTTTTTCATTCACAGAATGTCCTTAGTTTTAGCTCTTAATTTAGAAAATAATAAATGTATTAAGTAAAATATATCATTTGAACCTCCACATATTAGTTCAGTATTCCCATGGATGAGGTTCTGACATTACAGAATAAGAGCTGTGCTGAACTTGAGGGCTTGTGGGGACATGGATATTTTCTAAGTTTAACCTGACTTGTGTAGTGAGTGTCTGCCAGTACATCACTACTGGGGCTTTTAAGCAGCACTGCAGTTTTCTGCTTGTTTACTATTACCCCAGAGATCCCTTGCTTTTGTGCTTTCTACTCTTCAGCATATTTTCTCTCTGTCAAGTCTTCCTTTTCCTACTTTGCTTTTACCATTTTTTGTGATTACTTTTTTGTACTTTCCTTAGAGAGCAGTCCTTGTTTCTCCCTATTTTCTATGTCTTGCCACATATGCCAGGAATAGTTCAATCAAATACTCATAGGGATCTATTTTCCTTTGAAATGTCCTTGCAAGTCTTCCCCTGCAAATCCAGGAAAGCTGACTTGTGTTCTGTATCTTAGCTGCCAGTTTCATGGAGATGTCTAAAGTACTATAAAGGATCTCAAATAGCACTAAATGCCTCTCCTTCAGGAACTGAATTGTACTTACCATTTCTTTCTCATCCTGCTGTGATTTCACCACTATATTCTCCTCCTCTCCTAATCCTTCCCAATTTTTTACATTTCCCACAGTCCCGCCTTAAATTGTCTCATCCTTTGTCAAAGCACTCCTCCTAGCAGAAGTGTGTCCCTCAGGACCTCATCTCAGACTTCTGCCAACAACAGTCTTTGTGCTAAGAACCATCATCTCCAACTTCTTCCTTTCTCAAACAGTCCCTCAGCAGTCATCACAGCTGTATGCTCCCAACAAACTTCTGTCTCCATACAACTGGAGACAAATATAGGACAGAGAAAGATTAAGATTATGTTCAAAGTACAGAGGAAGCTGAGATTTTGAAAAAAATTGTGTCTGTGGAAAGACATGAGAAGGATGTTAAGTGAAAAAGTAATCTTTAGTTACACAGCCATGCCCACTTGATAATTCTCTTTTGAAGTCTGACTGGAAGAAAGAGGATTCTTCAAGGAAATTCAGATGAGCTGCCTGAAATAGCAGAGCTGCTGGGGAATACGAAGCAGACAACCAGTTGGTTGCTTTAGGAAAGAATGGAGGAGAATTAAACACAATCAAATTTGATGCTGAGAACAGCAAACTAAAAACACATTGTACCTCCTCTCCTTGAGGGATTAACTGCCCTTGGCTGATAAGGAAAAAGAAGCCTGTAAACATTTTAGGCCTAAATGTACACAGCATTTCTCTACACTTCAGGAGCACTGAGCAATCCATGAAATCTGCTAAATGCAGCTGTTGTCCATATTTAGCATACATAAGGGAGTAATTCATAAAAGTAGAGTTATGGTTTCCACCGTGCTTAATGAATGAATGAACTGCTAGTAATGCGCTGTTTCAGTCTAAAATGCCCCAAAACATATTTTGCAGTATTCAACTCTACTGTCAACAAAAACCAGATCATGTTCATGAGGAAAAGATTATGCATTTACTACCTTTTCCAGCATTTCTTTCCTACAATGATGGTTTTGTGATTTTCCATTCAGGTCAGTGCAACACTTCTGCATAGTCAAGGGAGGTGTTGAGGGGGAAATTTTAGCACAGATGTTTGGGGAAAATAAATTTTAATCCCACACAAATTTAACTGTAAGACTGGGAACACCCAGTCTTGCAATTTAAAAAATGTAAACCAAAAAGAAATACCTTGGCCTACTGTGTCCATGAAAAGTATGCAAAAGGAACACTTATGTGCCTTCATGTTGCATCTGGTTTTATGCAGTTTTCCAACAACTTTTGTTAGCAATTTTTAATAAGCTTTGCCTATTATGAGGACAGAGTTGTTAGGTCATGGCTGGGCCTTGTAATGAGTCTGCACGAGGCTCACTTGTACTATGTCACAAACTCATAGCTCAGAGCAGATATTCCAAATACATTATTGCAACCAAAGCTAAAGATAATGCTGTGAGTAGCTGTACTTAGTATGGTGCAAAATTTACTGATTTTTGGAAGTAAAAGGCATTTTGATTTTCTTGGCCACAGTGTTCAACCCTGAGTCCAATTTGCCTGCATAACTGAATGTTCTTTTTATTTGCAGTGACCAAGTTAGCAGCCTGTGTATTAATTTTTAGAAATTTATTCCCAGGGTAAATTTTATAACAGCTATGTTCATTATGTGTTTTTATGGTATGAAATACATGAGTCAACTAATAGCATAGTCCTTTATCTGTACCAGCCTGATCTAAATCCTGCAATGTATAACTTCATCATAATTAATTTAAAATGTAATTACTTCTTGGAATATATCATTATTATATAATAAAGAGAATTTTTTACTTGACTGTAAAAGAGAAATGAAGGTTCTAGGTAGAATCCTGCATATTTTAACACAACACTTATTATTCTGCTTGGCAATATGCTTCTGGCAGATAATTTTACATTGCATATGCATAAATAATGCTCTTCTAACTCATTTTTATGATCTTTTAGCCCCTACTTTTACCCATAATAAAAGGAACAAGAAGTTAGGCTTTAAAAACTGTTTCAGTAACTTTAAATCCTAATGTACATCAAAACTCACAAAAAGTTCCCACTAACTTCAACACCATGACCCTTCATTCAGGTGGTCTTATACTTCAGGTAATTACTTTTCTTAGCAGAGCTTATTGGGGAGAATAAGGGTGTATATGTTCTGAACTGGGTTGGCTTCTGTGGAAATGGCTGTGGTGTTAATGCTCTGTACTAGCACAGTGGTTTGCACTGGTGCATGGATGCCTGAGCACAGTGCTGCCATTGCCTTTGCACCAGTCATGGAATAATTATGTGCAGAAATTTTTAAACAGAATAATAAAATAAGGAAATTGTCTGATAATAATGGAAAGTTTCCATTTACAATTTGGTAGAAAGAAAATATGAAAAACCAACGGAAACATTTAGCTGCCTAAATTATGTCTTTAAGATTTTTGTGCTGATGTCCCTCCTGATTCTTCTGGCAGGGAGCTTATTTAAAAGCTTTGAGACTTTTAAATTCTTAGTTTATGGCAGCACTTCAGACAACAATCATAAGTAATTATGCTCACATACATGGATAAAGGCAATTGCCAGCCCTGTTAGGATCAGGCAGTGATGCACGTTTGAAAGTAAATGGTGCTTTAGTTCATCTCATTTATGCCACTGAAAAACTGAGAAGTTAATGGTTCCTGGGAAGTATTATGAGATCTACTAATTGAGAGCTCTACCAAGCTTTAGATAATATTATTACTACCATTGTTAACATTAACTATGGAAGTAAAAACCATAACAGCAGCCAGTCAGGAGGAATGGCAGTATATTGACTAAGCAGGGAGTCATTGTTGGATCTGTCTCCAGAGCACCTGTGCTCATGACTAATAAGAAACAACATAATTTTGCACATCTTGTGGTCTTCTAATGCAGAAAGCATCATATTTCAGTTATAGAGAAATATTATATTTTACCTCCCCCAACTTCTCCAATGCATCCGAGATCTTTCAAAGAATAATCAGGTAAAGGCAGTCGACATGAGAAACGTACTACTACTACTAGCCAACTGAGGTACTCACAAAATAAGACTGAGCCTGCTGACCTAAAGGAGGCAGAACTGTTGCTCATGTTCCTAACAACACTTTGAAAAGAAATTAAGTTGCTAGAAAACCTTTCCTTATTTGGGGAGTGATTGGTTTTCTCTCCATCATGACAAGGAAAGTATTTTCAAAAGGAAGAGGGAGCTCTCAGTTTTGGGTTGTGGTAGAAACTCTAAGTGAAACCTTGAATCAACCAGGCTCGGATCTCTTATGTTCTAGCTAGCTCTGTGCCCCCAGACTTTTATCTATACCTTCACTTCCTGGCTGAGGGAAGGCAGAAGGCAGTGTGGGTCTCATAATTTCTCATGGAATTAGAAATTTTACTGGGGATTTATTACAGGTGTGGATGTGTGTTTGCAGAGAAATGGTTTAGTGGTAGACTTGGCAGTGTTAGGTTAACAGTTGGATTCCATGGTCTTACAAGTCTTTTCCTTCCTAAGAGATTTTGTGATTCTATGATCTGTTTATTTTTGTTGTATTCCTGACTTTTTGTTGTGTTGCACAAGCACATCCATGGCAGTGATGAGGAGGATAGCTCTTCTGTTCTGGGACCCAGAGATCTTTTGGTACACAGAGTCTGTACTCACTTTTCAGGTGAGTTTCCATTAGGCAGAAGAACAAACAACAGGAAAGGTCTTGCATTAATACCAGTGCACTGAGATGGAGACCTGCTGAGTGTGCCCGACATTTTTCTGCCCTGCTTCATGGAAAGGGGTAGAACAGCTGACACCAGGAATGGTGCACTAGGATTAACTTGAAAACTTTGGATCCTTCTCACCGACTCATATTAGTGATTTTGGACCAAGAGCTATTTGTATTATTAAATACCAGTGAGTTGCACAGTTCCTAGCTTCTGTTGGTTATCTCACTGAGGTTACTGAAAGCAACTTCAATATGTGTTTCTTGCATGCCTTTCCAACTGTGGCCTCCTCTTGCCTTTCTCCTTTAGATTCCCTGTCATCATACCATCCTCTTCCTCAATTCTGGGGAATCCCTCTGGCCCCTCACCCCCAGCTGCAAACACCAGGGACATGGTGCTTGACTCTCTGTGGCCCCCTTTCTGTTTTGACTGTATTGTTCCCCATGTCCATTCCTTCTTGTCCTCCCCTTATATCCCTCTCTTCCCACTCCCTCTTGTCTTTCCACTGTGCATCCCCTGTCAGCCCTGCACATGCCCCTGTGCATGCACCATTTCTCCTGTAAGAAGGAGAGGATGTTCCTGAGAGGCTAGCCCCAGTGTTGGTCTTCATTTTACTGTCTGCCATGAATGCAGAAGGCTGTACCATGATTTGGAAAGACATTCAGAGAAATGGCTGGAAGCTGTGACAGCTGCCGTCCTTTCTATGGAGCATGCTGTGGTGGTCATGGGCCATGCAGCTGGCAGAGGGTTGCGGGACGTGATGCACAATATGAGTAACTTAACTTTGTGATAGAAGACTGAGTGGACACGGCTCCTGCACTGCAAAGGCTCAAGCCCTTTTCTGGGTACGTTGCTGGAGCATGTCAATTTTTACAAGGACAGGTATACGTAGTTGCTGCTACAGAGAGACAAATAGCTTTCGTGAGTACTCAGTTTCTCCTCTATTTTTTTTTTTTTTGACTGTCACCACAATGAATGAGATTTAGCTGGTCATTTCCTGCATTTTTGACAGTGATCAGACATAACTTTCAAAAGCTATTGTTTAATGAAAAACAAGAATACACATTACACAGATTGGAGCACCTTGCCTCACCCAATTGTTAGTAATCAGAGTACACTCCAGATAACACTGCTGACTGACACAGTGTTTGACATCTCAGAACACTGTTTTTGCCAGAATAATCATGATTTTTTATTCTTGCCATGTGCAGTACAATGCCAGTATGACTCATTGCCCAGTTTTTCTTTAAACATTTTTGAACAAAGTGTTTAGAAAGTGTCAAATGGCCGTATTTTCCCCAGAAGTGATAGTGCATATAAATTGCAAAATGATTTTATCATTTCTGCTAGAGGTGGGGAATATGATCTCCTTTGATGCTTGAGAAATTTTGCCAGCATTAATTAAGGAGATTTTAATTAGATTTTTAGGAATTATTTCAAGCTATAAGAGAAACGTATTTTCTTGATTAAATTTTGCATAATTAAGTTATATTTTGCAAATCTTTGTAACGTACACCTCTTCACTTGTAAGCTAAAAGCATGGAGGAATTGTACAAATATGAAACTGAATTGGCTGTAGAAATGCTCTTACTAGTTATGAATGTCCAGGAGCCTGAAAGTACTACACCAAATGTAAATTCTAATCCTAAATGTATTCTGTTGTGTGCCCAAAGTCATTAAAATGCTTTGGGGAATAAATTAATCAATTCTGAAGAGCTAGTCAAGAGAAATTAAATGGCAAAAGGATTATTAATGTAACGTCGTAATTCAGGACACAGATTGTTAACAGCACAAAGCAGAATTAACTTAATTATCCTTGCATATAATAATTCAATCAAAAGTAATTTTGGTGACATCTTGAGAGGTACAAATAACTGTAAGAACTCGAATTTTCATGGGTACAAATAACTGTAAGAACTCGAATTTTCATGGGCATCAGATGGAATTAACCACATCAAGACCCACTTATGCTTTTGAAAGATTTCCGCAATCTTATTGGAAAATATGCTATCAGGAAGCAATATAAGATGGGAGAAGCTGAATGGGTGTAGTAATAGCATAGCCCTTTCTCCTGCATCACTCCATATGACCCTGGTGTTTTGGATGTACAGCCTATATACCCGTCTCACCCCAAGTAAGACTGAAGTTGTATCTATCTTTGGGACATTATAGTGTATCTATCCCTGTGGCAATTTGAAGCTGCATGCCTGGAAGCCCATAGAATTTCATTTTCATATTGTATCGGGCAGGTCCTTGTGCAAAGTTCACTTTGCATTGTTTTTGGAAGGCCTCAGCGGAGGTTCTCTGAAGGTTGTTCTCTGGTCATCCTGAGTGCTGCCTCTGAAGCAGGATGGGGTGAGTGGCTGCTAGCTGGAAGAAAAACCTTCCCTCTCAAGTAGTACAAGGACCAGAACTGTATTTATACTTGAAAGAATAACTTAGTATTTCATTTAAGTAGTCACTTACATAACCTGTTCACACTGTAACCCCCTCTCTAGCCTTCCCTCTGGCCCAGGCTAGCACTGGTGATGTTCCAGAATCCTTGGCTCTACTTTGCATGGGCCAGATGCATAACCCTGGCTCACATTGCTGAAAGGGAGAACCAGCTGAGAGGTCTACAGAAAGATAGTGAATGTGAGATTGAAATCAGATATAGGGTTGTTGAGGCAGAGATTGAGAAGAAAATAGAAGCTATTTTGAAAAGATATAAAATCTCAGAGGAGAAAAATACAGGGGAGTTTTATGCTTTTTTTTGGTCAACAAACAATTCCTTTATAGTTTAAACAGGGTATATGCTTCCAGGGTCTCTCTGCATATGGCTAAAGGTATTGGTTACCCTGAATGGGAGTGCCAACACTTAAAGCTGTCCTTAGAGCTGTGATGTTTGTGGATAGTCTGGGTACCTCAAGCCATTCCTCCCATGGATCACTTCCAAAATGTTTCCATTGGTAGGCACTCTGTTATTGTTCAGCTGGGAACTTGACACTGAAGTCAAGCAGAATTGTTACTGCTTCTCATTTGAACACCGAAATTTTTAGGGAGCAGATGGATGATGAGTAGCCAGATTACTAAGAGCAAGTACTGTATAAAGAAGAGTGAGTATGCTTTGTTGTGTGCAATATTGTTTTGTTAGCTTTGGTGAGCATTTAGTAGGGGAAAATCCATCTCATGATTTCTGAAAACATTTGCCCAGTGTGAGCTCATGCGGGCTAATGTTTGTTTGAGACTAAGAATGGAGCCTCTGGAGTTTACATAGAAGTTTGCAGATAACTTGCTGATTGTATCATTCTCAGTCTCTTCTATTCCTTGCAGAATGGACAGTAGTGGTCCTTATGAATGCTATCAGGGTATCTGTACAGCAACTGATATAGTTGTTGTCAATGGTTCCAGAAGTTTTGAGTCATATCTATATCTGATTTTTTTCTAAGCATGAAAAATTCCCATGAAAGGATTCCATAAACATGGTATGAAAAAATCATGTTATATTTATTTCTGATCTTTACTGCTTGTATGTTTTATGTGGAAATGCTTAGATTTCTTTGCTGAATTCTGAGGTTGCAACTGAGTTCATGACAGGACTGGTGATAAAGAAGGGATTTAACTTCTAAGGGAATATCATATGTGACTTAAAATTAATTAGCCCAGACATTTATTAATCAAAGGGAAGCTTTAAAATTAAAGATTTTCACACAGCAACCTTAGAGTCAGCTAGGTCATAATTTCTGCAGTGAAATGCCCCCTTTGGCAAAGCACTATATCCACGTAATGTTATGAAATAGTTATAATGATGTCAGCATTTCTTTACTTGGAGGGTGTCCATAAAGCAAAGAGAGTTTGTACGTACCCATTGAGAGAACTGGGTGCACTTATCACCATCACTGACAGATTTGTTCCTGTATGCATCCATTCTACTAAACTGTGGGTGTTGAAGCATGATACTTTCCCAGATGTGCAACAGATGTTTAAAACATCAACTAGAATTTTATAAATTATACAGATCAATTCTAAATCATGTTAGAAGTACTATTACTGCAGTGCTAAAAAAGATTTATCTGTCCAGGAGTAAATAATTAATAGAACAGTTGATACACAAGGAAGGTTACACGAGTATATGAGAGGTGATAACAAACTAAATTTTTCCTATAGACTTTGTGTTGAGAGCCTTTGCCATTGTGTTGAGAGCCTTCAAAGGCTGTCAGGGGTGAATTTGTTCTGGGTTTAGCTCTTAATTTTCAATTATATCTACTTGTTTTCTAACAGTTCATCTCTGTCAAATAGACATGAAAGGTATATTATTAAATTGAAAATACTGGGAACCAGCTGAGTCAGTGTCTGCCACAGGATTTATTCCCCTTTCAGAAATATGACTTTATTTTGTTATGATTCCACCTACAGGGCAGGGTTTGTATAGACTTTCTAACTCGAGTTCATACACAAAAATGCCGCAGCCGAAAGGAGTATTAAAGCCTAACTAGTGTAAAGCCTTGATGCAAATCTGTTTCTAGCCTGTTCCTTCCAGTCTTGTCTCAATCTCATTCATGCTACTGGGAATCACTACAGGAAGAGATTATGCTAGAGACGTGAAGAACTAATTACCATAGTTTTTCTTCTTCTATATTTCTGTCACATCAACATATATAAGAGTCTCACTGAAAAGCTTTCTGTTCTGTGTTAGATAGAGGGCAGACGTAGTGCTGTCTTTACTACTGAGGCTGTCTTTTATTGATTAGTTTGGGAACAATATGTTCCATCATGGTTAAAAAGAAGACAGGACAGCTCATTGAAAACATAAATTGTTGTTCTTCTCCTCAGGAGACAGCTGTAATAGGTCTTGTTTGCTCAACCAAGTATTTAACTTGTGCAGAAGTTATTATACAGCTGGTACAATTTTCATGTAATACTTCTTGTTAGAACCTCTTCTCATTTAAAATCATGAATAATTAAAATAAGTTTAGATATTGAACAAAGCTTCCTGCTTGGCATGTATATGGTGCTCAATACAAATTCAGTCTATATCCTAGCTATAAAAAGGAAATAATTTTTGGGATACATTGACACATATTCTAAAGCTTGTGATGAGTTTTACCTCTAAGACTTTAACTTGTGATAGTTCTAACACAGCAATTAAGAATTGCTTTTTGAGAAATAGGGTTTGGACATATTTTGGCCAGTGAAGGTGATTGATGATTTAATGAGTGATTTAATGAACAATTTTCAGCAAAATGCCTGTCCTATGAAATAAAAAGCAAAGTTAATCTGGCTGGCTATTCTGTCCTCCTTCATTCACCATAATTTTAACAGTTAAAAAGAGTTACTCAAAACATCTTAAACAACAAAAATATGGACTAAACAATCCCTTCCCCCCATCTCCACCCCACCCCCCTGCTTCCTCTTTCTGTCGTTCAAATGTTATTCAAAATGGACATATCTCTGAGGAGAAAAGTTTTCCCTTGAAACGTCTGGTGATACTATATGCCAAGAAGGCCACCATATAAAAACATAGCATCATGCATATCAGTGAATGGCCTGTCAGACAAAATGCTCTTAGTTGTAGGACAGATTACATTACACATTGTACGTATATTTTTCATTATTCTTGATGAAAAAACGGAAGTATTTTGTATTTTTATAAATTAAAGTGTAGCGTGCAAATCTCTGTGTACAAATATCTGTAAAATAGGCATTGGTGGTGACACAAATCCATCTCATAGGGCTCCCTATGCATCTGTTGTTTCTTAGCACTTACATCAGCAGCAGCAATGGCTTGTTTATCTTTGTGCAGAGTGAGTCCATTTCCTAAGACTTAACCTCTTCCCTCCCAAAATAAGCAAGCTAAGCGATGTTGTGAATGGCTACTCATATCAAAAGACCTGTCAGGCTCTCTAATCTTTGTTGGTGACCTCATGGAACAGTGTAACCTTGTTACCAATATTGGAATCAACCAATATCTTGATTCCACACTGTGCCTTTTATAGTAAAACCAAATGGAATTTTGTAGCTTGGATCTACCACATCTGTCCCCCATTAAAAGTGCTCAATTAAATTACCAGCTATTTTCCAGTTAATGAGAGATGAGAAGAGAGGTAAAGATGGTCTGATTGTTTTTCCATGTCATTCATAGACAGTGGATGAGTACATCTTCAATAGAGGAGAATTACATTCTCTTTCCTATGATCCTCTGCTTGGAAATTGTACTACCAGTGCAATGGGAGAGGCAGAGATCTTCAAGCAAAGCAGGTAGTTCACTACAGAATTGAAAAATGTTATACTATGCAAACATAAGGGAAAGAAGGCATTGTTGCCAAAATAATTTTAGTTCTAGTATTCTTTAGCTTTTCCATGCCTTATTTTACCTCCCTCACCGCAATCTGTTCAAATGTCTACTTTCCCCCATACTTTAAAAATCGTTTCTTCTAAGTGTGAAATTTCTATATTTTTATGTATATAATAGAGAATAATTGGAAAGTGAGCAATATTTCCAACTTTTATTCTTTGTTTAATCTCATAGGATTCTTCCTGGAACTGATGGAATGAAGTGGTCTCCTGAATCTAAAGTTAATATCTCTGAATACTGTCATTATATCCATGTAATTTCATTAAAATATTTTTAACATTTCTGTGTCTTGGTCAGTCTCTTTTACTTAAACATGTGGGCATAAAATCCCACAAGTTAGGAATGAAGTAAAAATAAGCCTGATTTTTGAGTACAGAGGCAATCATGAAACGTCAAATTATTTTACCTAAGATTGAGTTTAAGTGATGTGGTATATCTGTGTAGGTATCATCATGGCAAAAATGCTGATTTATGCTTTTTTGATAAAATTTCTTGCAATTTCAGAATAATCTTTAAGACTATTTGGTTAAATCATTTCAGCATGTTTGGAACTCTGGGCATAATTGTTCCTTCTGCTCTAAGTGCAGTGTACCAGCCATGTTCTTTTGAGATTAAGAAAATTGTTGTTGCAGACAACACAGACAGATGACTTTCTGTTGTGTACTATTTTTGCTGTTCTACTTAAGTTTCATCATAATTGATATCACAGTTCAACCATGTCACTTTTTGTTAAAAAACTAGGAACAACTATTCATCTTCAACCCTTACCATATGGTGGAGCTATTGATATGCAAGAAGGCATTAATCAAATTAGCATTTTCTGCAAGCCATGCTCATCTGTGTAACTGATTCAATAATTGCAACGTGTTCTTTCTTCTCTGCAATGAAACTTATCATCCTTGCTAATTGAAAAGGTCCAGGCTCCTTTTGGCAAATCCATGAACTCTGAGTAATCTAGGTTTGGGAAGAAGGTTTTAGGTTTTTCTTCATGTTTTTTGCTGACAGTTGCTTTTTGGAGAGAGAAGGGAGTCCAATAGTATGATACTAATATTTACTGTTACTGTACAGTGACCAAGAACTTTTTGTTACTCTTGGTACAGTAAAGGCTTTTTGCTATTTTAATGCATTTGCTCAACCATGGGGCTATTTTTAAAACCCAGGAGTTTCTTCTCCTTTCAGGCTTACCTTTGAAACACTTTTACATTTTTATGTTTAAAATGGAATAAACCCACTTTACTTACATATTTTGCCATTCTGCATTTTTGTTGGGTTTTTTTCTTGTTTGTAAAATTTGTCTTGTTTTTTTGAAACGAGCATCTTTTGAGCAGTCTGTCTTATGATGTGTGTGGTAACATGACGGATGCATGACTTTTACACAGTTAACTTGCTACTCCATTCATCAAAATGATTTTATTACTTTCCATGGCAAATACTGTCCTTCTTTTGCAAATTTCTGCTTTTGCTCCTACAATCCCAAAATCCTCATCAGGAACGTGGTCTGAAGCACAGAGTCAGCAACTAAACCTCACTACATTAGTTCTAGTATTGTGTGTTAAAAAGTCCTCAGCTCTTTATCATCACTAAACAATGGTTTGGATTTCTGCTTTGAAACAGTTTTTTTTTCCTGTGAAGAAAGAAGATCAGAAAGTGTCTGTCATCTTGAGGCCAAGCCTTCACATTTAGCAGTGCTCAGCATTTTATTGAATATAAGTATCTGCAGAAACTAGGTCTAACCTGAGAAGGCCCAGGTCCTACAGGGCTCCAGGGGGACCCCAGAGTGTCAACACTCAGGTGTCTAATGGTTCTTGGAGATTCCTCATACTCCCTAACCTGTGGATTATGGAGGATCCTCAGCTGATTCTGACATTTAGCTGGGATGAATCTAGGTGTGAGTTGATGTGGTTTTCAATGCACTAGATACATCATCTTTGCTACTTTTATATCTTTTTATTTAAGATTCTGATTCTAACACACACTACTTAACAAAACCTAGGTATTTTAACGTATATTTTGTGCTTACCTACAAGGCAAGTCTGATGGCCACCACCTGCAGAGAATCTATGGGTGGTACTGTAAGTTAGAGACACATGAAGACATCATTCCCTCTGCTTTTGGAGTTGGTGGTTTTAGGCTCATGTAGGAACAAGCTTCATGGGCTGATGCTGGCTCCTCCATGAGTGGTCCCAAGGAAGATGGACACATTCTCTTTTGCCCTGAGCTCTTGATCCTAAGATGTAGTGCATGTAAACTGCTACGTGTCCAGGTAGTCAGTGTATTTTGCTTTCTCTCCTGAGCTAGCCATAAGTTAGGAAATACAGGCAAATCAGAAGGTGAGCAGAAGAGGATTCACAAACCTACAGGAGCATACAGCACAACTCAAGAAGATATCTCTCTAGAAAGGAAATCTGCAGTCTGAAGAATGGGGAATTTCTCAGTCTTGTTTTGTCATTTGAGGGATTTTCACTCTCCTTGCCTCCAAATGCCAGTATTTTGCATTGCCCTTTAGTCTTCTGCCCAATAGTCTCAGAAACTTACAGACTCCTTGAATGTAAGTTTGATACTGTAGTCCATTTCACAAATAAAGCTTTCCTCCTCTGGGATTGTGGTGACTTTTAAAATTTTGTAAATGCCTGTTGTTCTGCAACCTTGCTGTGGTTATCTGGAGTCTGTAGCTGGGTGAATGGGCATAAGTAAAGGCCAGTTGGATATACCTTATTCCTCTTAGTAACAAATTCCTCAGTTTCCCTCTCATTTATATAGTCCTAATATCTTCCAGTCCTTCCTTAAATTAATGGTTCCATTTAAAGGCAGAACACAAAATATAGCAGTCCATTACAACCTTACTTTGCTACAGATTTATCCAAGCAGTTCAGTTTCTCTTCTGACTCCACTCAGGAGCTTCACATGCTCTGTTTCTCCTCCCTTATCTCATTCACCTTTCTGAGAACATAAGGCAAAAAATGAGATTTCATTTGCCTGCTATCTACCTCCTTCCAGGCTATACCTCTAGGCATACCCTTAATGTCTCAAAGAAATTCAGTGGTCAATTGCATTTATTAATGTATACGTACCAACCATATTTGTTTCCTGCCCAACGCTGGGTATTGAATTCATTGCAGCAGTTATACAAATATATGCACAAGGAAGGTTATGGATCAGGCTGTGCCTCAGTGCCTGCCCTGCCCTGGGCAGAGCAGTGCTGGGAGCAGTTTTGCTGAGTTGGCTGTTGGAAAACCTCTGAAGAAAGTCTGTTATCAGATTATGAAGCTACTTTGGGATGACAGGTTGCCTGGCCCCTCCCTACCTCTGCTTCTCCTGAATGCAGAGCACTGTGCGGCTCTCTGCCTGCAGTTTTGAGAGGGAATGCAGGAGAGAGCCCTTTCCTCTGTTCTTCTGTCTCCAGGAGAAAGGACTTCTGATGTTCGTTTGGCAGCCCAAAGCATCCTTTACCACCAGTCTGTCCCTTGTTATGAATGCCCTTCTCCATATGAACCTGACTTTGTTTGCTTCCCCGCCCTCTCCTAAGAAACTCCATTGTAGACCACAGGAGAGCAGCAGTGCACAGCCACCTGATTCCCGAACTGGCATTCACTTAAATTGTACATAACTGAAGGATCTCATTTTCAGGCAGAACAGAACAGTCAGAGATCCTGGGACAGTCAACATGAATGCTGGCCTTAAACCTCAGGAAAAGTCAGATGCATAATGATGGAGGGCATTCTTTAGTTCTCAGGCTGGAGGTAGTTTTTATTATCTGTAGTAAACTGTTGCATACAATCAGAGCTGAAAGCATATTTATCTTGACAGAAAATGAAAAATATACTCCTCCCTATGTTGATTAAATATCTTGTGTGCTACAAACCTTTCCATGGCAGCTACCCACTATTATTGTCATTACGGTTCAGGCGCTCTAGGACCATTAAAGTAAAATCAGGAGGTGTCTGCAAATCAAGCAGTTCGATAAACAACTACTTCTATATCAACTCAGCTGCTTCTGACATTCAGTCAAACAACTGACAGCTGCAATGTGTCAGCAAAGCTTAGTCTCCATTTCAAATAAAGAAACTTGTGGCATGAATGGTTACAGCCCAGGGTTCTGAATCTCAGAAGACAGTACTTTCAGGTCCAGTTGTAGATGACAGGAAGGGTAACTGATATAGCCTTAAATTGACAAAAGAGCCAAAAAAACCCACACCAAAACAAAAAAACCCTTTCAATATACTTTTGGGCAAGAAAATCCTGTTCATCTTTCTTGGTTCTGTGTATCTAGAGCACGTCATGCACAGAATTTTCCTCTCCATCAAGAAAGATAATAGGAAGGACTTTGGTGGGGGTGGATGGAGCTGAGAAGGTGGCTGCTTGGCATTTATGCATTGAATGAAAAAAAAAGAAAGAAGCATTTTGAAGCCTGCTAATTTTCAGAATACTCCAAGAGCTGTGGTGGCAGAACTGACTGCTCTGGAGCTCTGCTGCTGCAGTGAGGCTGGATCAGCTTGAGGACAATGAGGGCATGCAACACCAGGGGACATTTGTCCTGTACCCCAACAATAACATCAGTCCATGGAACAGCAGTCTTGTATCTTATCTCATTTGCATGGGTGCAAAATGCCCATGGTGTGACCTTCTGCGTGTGTCCTATATAGGCAGGCTGCTGCTGCTGCTGCTGAGTTTTGACATGGAGCCTGGGTTTTTTTCTGTGCGTCAAACACACCACACGTTTTCATCCTCACTGTAACTGAGCCTCACATCTTTGGGGCTGGAGATGGCATTGCTGGCTGGAAAGGAACGGGCTTGGTTGTGAACAACTGTGGGGGAATAACAGTAAATTAGTGGTATCACTGTCACTCTCTGGGAGCCCAGGAGAGTCCTCTATCCCATAGATAAATCATCTCTCCACTCACCACAGATTAATGGATCCCCAGACTGTGAGATCTATCTCCACATGCTGTAGCCTATCCATAATGAATGAAAGGTGTAGATTAAAGTAGTGACTGCTGGTGTTATTTGTAAATAAGAAACATCATCCTGTTCTGAGAATAGATTAAAAAAAGTGTGATTCACCCAACACTGCATTAAAGATTGTTTCACATAGAAAAATTGCCTGTGCTGATCTCACTCATACAGTACTTGCTGATCTCATGATGGATAATATTATATATGCTAAATTTAGGCAATATGGATGCTTACAAGAAGCTGTGGTCTCAAATACAACAGCACCTCCATACTCAGCATATCTGTTCCCCTCTCTGTTCATAAACATGCCTGCAAGTGTTGCAAGTAATTTTTACTAGTTTTTCAGTCTTGCTAGCACTTCAGAAACTATATAACGAAGTGGTGTCAGCTGAATTTTATTCACCTGAGAGCATTGTTGTTAAAATTGTGCACTGCTTTCCATTACAGGGACAAACAGGACAGGGTTGCTGCAGTGCTGTAATGGGTCACAAGGCACAGGGCAAATTCCCCCCAGCTAAACCTGTTTGTCAGAGCTATGTGCATCAAGGACATGCTGTACTCCAGATTTTCACACTTCCCCTGTCCTGACTTTGGCTCATGCCAGCTGTGCCTCTCCAAACAATGCACAGGCACAGTTTGTAGATCTGACCATAGGGGAGGCTGCCTTCTGTTTATGGCTGAGCTGTTTTGTTGCTCAGCAAAGGAAAAGCTGCTGGTGCTGCTTGGTTGGGTGCAGCTAGGAAGCCTTGGGTTTTCCCCAGACATGGGGATAAGTTACCTGACCTCTCCCTGACTCACATTTCTTCCTGTGATAAGCCACTCTTTACCCTGGCTGCTGTTGCTCTGAGAGATTGGATTCAGGCTCATGTAAGAGCTTTGTTTGGGAGAAGTAATTTAGGATCACCTGTGACTTTTGCTCTCTTGCAGAAAAATGTCAGTAGAAATTGTTAACCAAACAGAATCATGCCTCATAAAAACCCATTATTAGAAAACTGCTGGGGGAGCTTCTCAATACTCATGTAAAATTTCTTATATGAAACTTTCCTAAAGACGCTCTGTTCGAGTCCCTACCTTAGAGCCTGCACTTAACTTTAAATGTTTTAATTTTCTTTTGGAAAAGATCATAGAATCATAAGGTAATCAGCCCTGCACATGACAAGAACACTTCTGTTTTTCAGTTCAAATATATTTCTGGCCAATTAATAGACAGTTGATTTTGTGTCTGTACTATTTATTATCCTTTAATTTGGATAATTTTCCACTCTCTCGAATACTGCTCTTAATGTGTTTATAAAAGCTTATCATATTCCTCTTCTAGGATAGGCAGATAAAAGTAATTTAACTTGTATCATAAGACATAATAAGGGTTCTCAAAGATTCTCCATTCTCATAATCATTGTGATAGTGCTTCTTTGAATCTGTTCCCATTTGAATTACTCTTTCTTAAGCATAAGTGAAGGGATATCTTACCTTATAAAGGATTTTCTCTTTTCCTTACATCACTGTGAAATGAAATGCTCATTTTCTCTCAATAACTGTTATGCTCTTTCTTATTCTTTTTACCCTCTTTTTTAATGCTATTTTGACTTTTGCTGCTGTGTCCCTAATGATATATCCTATTATGCTCCCTCTCTTTTTAATGTGAGGCATAAGCAAAGCATCTTATTTTGGGAAACTACTGCTCTAAAAAGTAAGGAAAAAAAAAGAAAAAATATATCAAAGTACTGCTTATTTTGTGTCATACCTGCAGTGACAGAATTAGGACAAAATTGAACAATTTCAAGCTTTTTTCACATTTTCAAAGTAACCTGAAGCATTTTGTTTTGGCATAGAACATCTAATGAGTATTGTCATGGTAACTATTTGAAGAGACTACATCACGTGTTGTTCAGTTTTACTGGTATCACTTCAATGCAGCGATAATAAAAATAGTGAAAAGTCTACCCTCATTGCAAAACTTGAATCACTTTGAATGATTCATGATGGAATCTGGAAATAGATTCTTTGCTTGCTGATCTGCACACATTTCCACAGAGAAGAGTGATGGGCTAGATGTGGGTGTTGTCCTCAGCTGCCTGGAGATGTAGATGCTCTCCCATTTTTAACTATCTGAGTGTTTATCACCAAACCATCGTGTAACTCTGCAGAAGGTCTAGTGTAATAACAGGATTAAGATTTTGTGTTCTGTCATAGAAGAAAGTATCCTGGTGGTGACATACCCCTCATCTAATGTCAGAAACACAGGCAGAGGCAGAACAAGAAAGTTCAGAAGCCTTCCTAATTTCTGACTGAGCTCAGTTTACAGGCAAATTTGGCCCTACTGGGAGGTGGCATGCCAGGAAGTGTGGTCAGAAATAACAAAAGCAGCAGATGGAGTGTGGAAAGAGGCAGTGGCGTGAGTCTGTATTTTGACAGGTATGAATTTATATGTTTTGAAAGGTATTGGCCTACTAACTTTGATAAAAGCCTTGGAGAGATTAAGTACAGAGTGGGAAGGTATGAAGGTCATTGGCTTGCATCAGACAAGATATGCTTAAATGTCATACCCAAATTTTTGCAAAAAAACACAAAGAGGAATTTAAAGCTCCACTGATTTTTCTGATCAGTGATTTTGTATGATGGGGAATTATAAGAAGATATGAAGGACATTGGCTACATCTCAAGATTCAGGTGTACATGATGTCATAAACTCCCAGAAATTTGATATAAATTGATTACTTGCACAAATTTTCAGGGTTGTGTCTTCATACAAATTAAAGTTTCATATCAGATTTGCATGAATGTGGACAATGTTGTCATCAGGGATTGTATCTTCATCACAGAACTGTTTTGCAATCTTCTTTTATATTTCATGATATCAGAGATTTCTTTGATAGTTTGACACCTAATACTAAAGCATCGTTAATTTGTTTTCTTTTTCTTGAGAATAACACTCTACTTGTTGTAATCTAAAAATATTTAAAATGTTTTGAGCTCAGATTCATTGCTGTAACTGTCTTGTTTTATCCCCGACAGGTGTAAGTTTATTTATTATCTACTTCAGGCTCAGATGATGTCAGCTGGGGATTATTGTATATATGAATGACAATAACAGATTGGGTTTTATGAGCGCGTTTCTCTGACAGGCTAGGTAAAATTAAAAGAAAAAATGGGGCTTCAGTAATTGTTGATAATAAAGAAGAGTTAGAGTCTGGTTCAGCATGATACTGAAGTAGGTGCTTAATTTCAAGCGTGTAAGAAGCTCCATAAAACTTGATTGCATGAATAAGTGTTTGAAAGATCAGTCCCTGAAAGGCTTTTAATGTTCAGGACACAGTGTGGAAGAGCACAAGCTTCTGATAACCTGTCCTATTTGGACTGCAAATTGATTAATGAATGTTTCACATTCATGCTCACATGTTGGGAAAAGGCAGCTAAAAGTGGCCTTAGAAAATAAAATTAATGTCTAAAATGAAGGGGAGAAGGGAATGTCGGTCTTTGCCAGAAGTGCTTAATTTGGACCTCATAACTCACTGAAAGAGGGGGAAAAAACAAATACATCTTTGCTGTCAAAAACAATTTTGATTGTCTCCTTATGAAATTTAAATGCCTTCTTGGAACACAATGAAACAAGTCTTCAAAATTAACTGCGTGCAGATCCTATGAAGTGAAGAACTGGGACACTGAATTTTATCTCATTCAGTGATTCTTATAACTTTATGACATAGACTTAGCTGGAGACCTAAAATAAGAACATACTGCAGTTTAGATAGTCTTAACAACTAGTCAAGAGATGAATGCTTGGAGAACCTGTCTGTAGATTTCTGAGGGCAATTGTAAATATTCTAGATGCATGGATGGACTAGAAAAACATTCTGATCCCAGAACTAGTAAGATGTAATCTCTGCAAAAGTTAGGTTGGAAAGCAAAGAATAGGTAAGAAAATGAAAACTGAGGTGAGAAAAAAGAGCTACATAGCTTCCATGGGAACTATCTGAAAAAATATTGGGGACAAGTCACAGTATGTCAGAGGTTTCTTCATAAGGCGCCTTGTAACAAAGAGGAAGGGTTACATGACGACACCTTTGAGACATCTTTCCATATAAATTACAGTGATCATTTAATCAATATCTTAGTACAAAATTCTACTTTCCTTTTCATAGGATGAGATGTAATTCAATTTATTTTATCCACTGATGTACAGAAATTATGGGGAAATCTGTGTTTCCCATATGACATTAAGGCTATGCAGTGCTGTCTATGTTACATCAAGTATATTAACTCATGGGAGACGTATTAAAAGAAAATACCACCATGACTCTTTCTATGGTAACATTACATAGTGCAGATAAGTTATTCTACTCTCTTACATGTGTTACTTTGGAGCATCTGAAGTGGTATTCCTGCTCCTTGTTAATTGAATACTCAGACTCTGTTGCTTTCGAACATCTGATTTTCTTATCAATCTCAAATATCAATTTTCCTGAAGAACTAGAGCAATAAGATCTCAGCAGCTAGAATATTTTTATTGCCATTTTTTTTTCCTTCTGGTTTTGCTTAAGAAATTCCATAGGGGAACTGAGACTTCTCATTTTCTGTCTTATCTGAATCAAAATATATTTTTGTGTGTGTATGGGTTGGAAAAAATAGGGACTGGGACAACAGAAAGAATTCCAGTCATTGTTTCTTTCATTCATACTGTGGTTTTGAATCATCTAGTTGGACTTTTTTCTGTTAATGGGCCAAGGACAGGCTGCTCATCTAAGTAGTGATCAAACCCATAATGACAACTGGGAAACACCTTGCTGACCACTAAAAGCTGAAACTTCTCCTCCATTTTGAATAGAGAATGATATATTTGAAAAGAACAGATTGAAATGCAAATATCAAGTGTCTTGTTAAAAGATCAATGGCTCTAGGATATATCACTGTGAAGTATAAGTATATAAGCCTTGGGATTTCAAATTAGAAACATATCAGTCAGGCAATCACTACATTGAATACACCTGGAAGGTGGCATAAATGCACAGAATATGTTAAATCTAGTCTTGACCCCTGGGTTTGTCCTGGAGAGCACAATGACATTTTCTTTTGCCTCCCTGTGTGAGGCATGGGGCTTACCATCTCACATGTATGCCTGACTGAGAAGTCCTCCTCCCTTGCCCAAGTTCCAAGCTCAGGTATTAGTCAGGTAATGACCCTCAGCTCTTTCAGGAGCCCTGGTTAGGGATTCTGTAGCTGTGTCTTAGGGGTTCAGTGCAATGCAGGAAGAGCTAAGGGTTAAACAGTATAATTGGCATACAAGTACAGCCATAATGAATAACTGTGGCTAGTTGAATGTAGGCTGGAGAGAAATAAAGCTTATAATATGTACTGTATAATTCATTAGTATTCCAGACAGAGTCTGCAAACAGATTTTATAAAATGGGAGCACTACATAATTAATAGGTGCGCGTATCATACTGTAGAGTTGATTCATTGCTAGAAATAGGGGCATTACATCAATCTCTTGTATACCTTAGGATGTGCTTTTCAGAATTTTCCAGGTTTAGATGAGGAAAAAAGGATGCGACAGTCTGCATAAATATATTCCTGTGTCACTACCTCTGGAAATGAAGGAGAAGCCAGGACAAGATCTTATATTTTTCATACAAAGTACACATGCAGTGTGGGATGTCTGATTAGGTAGAGTGTATGTGCACATATGCACACATGTAAACACATGGGCAGGCTTTCTATGGATTTGCAGAGCAAAGCACAGAGCTTTTGGCTTCCCTATCAAAGCCTGCTGGCTCCATGCCATAGGTGCATTGTGACTCTGCCATGAGTGGGCCTATGCACACAAGCACACAAAATAATACTCTTTTTTTGATGGGTTATTTGATGGGGGGTGAGTGACCTACTATTCAGCTCCCTATTTATATTCATATTGGAGGATGGAAGCACTTATTGGTTACATACAGGAGTACAGATATTAAATTATCATTTATCATTTCATGGTAATATAATTGCTAGAGGATGAAAAAGTAGCAGGATACTTATTGTACTAAGAAGCACTCTCCACCCCCCCTCCCCTCAAAATACTCAGCTTTGACCTCGCTTGCACGATGGATTCCTTAATCCTGGTTATCACTGCATTTATTAATTGACTTTATGCTGGTACCTACAAGCCCTAGAAACATCTGCCCTGCCATAATTAGGTTACAACCTAAGATGAAGCAAAAGCACCATCTGATTTTTGGTTTAGACTACTGAAGAGCACTTTCAGTATTCAATGTACAATATCTAACACTAAGTATACCAGGATTAAGATATATAATTTTCCTGGAAGTAGTTTTAAGAAGAATAAAAACCATAGTATGGTTCATTTATTATGGGTGAGGGTATAAACTTTTACTGCTAAATTCATATTGATTCATGACTTCTGAATTTGACTATTGACATCTATCCTTCTGGGACATGATTCTGCTGTTTTTGAACTCAGTGTCAAGACTCCTGTCCACTTTAATAGGAGAAAATTGAGTCTAACCACTGCTTTTTCTGACTAGGATGAATTCTAAGCTGTAAAAAATGTTTCTTCAACTCTACTTAACCACAGTAATAATCCTTTTTACTTTGAACATGTTCTAATTGTGCTGCTTCTATTACTGATTTTAAATTCTGATTGCTGAGCATTGGATAAATGTTAATGAAATTACTATATGAAATCTTTACAGTTCAAAACAAATGACAAACAATCTGCTGAACAATTTTGGATAGTGACTGAGAATGATTTTTCCATGAACATGCCCCTATCCTGCAATGTTATTGGGTGACTGATTTGTTGCATTCTGAGGTCAATATATGGGAACAGGTCAAGTGGTATGACAGGTAAAATAAGATCTTAGTTAAAAGAGTATTTTTGAATATTTTTTATTTATACATATTGTAGATGTAGAAAATTTTATTAATTGAAATTAAATTTAATTGGAGACTGCTTTCAGTCTCAGTGTTTTCCCTCAGTTCTCTCAGCCCGAGGAGGACCCAGTGGCTTATTGCAGTTTTGAACAATGGCTTTGTAGGTCTTACAATGTAAAGAGAGATTTGTTTTGAGGGAGGTGGTAGTCCGGATGTTCTTACCCTTCTTCTTTTTTAATGGAACAAAAAAAATCAGCAGAAATTCTTAGGGGGAGACAGCTTGCAGAACAAAGATAGTGTGTATTTAAAGGTAAGAGCAGATTCGGGGAACTATTAAAGCTAGCATCACAGATCAAACTCTTGAAAACGAGGTAGTAATGATCAATCATAGCCTTACTGCAGAAACAGTGAAGGCCACAGCAAAGCACTGTAGAAGTTAAGAGATGAAATGTTATATTAAGCTTTCTAAAGTTGGGATTTATGCCAATTCAGGATTGATTCCCACACTGCACTTTGTTATATTCTGTGCAGCCTAGTTTTGTGCTTCTAGCAACAGGAATGCTATCAATTCTTACTAGCAAGCAATTTCTAACAAGCAACTTAGAGTCATTAAAGGCTCAGCAAGTCTCTAGTAATAACAGGATTCATCTCTATATACTGAGAAGTACTATTGAGCTTGTTCAAAATACCTAAATCGTACCTTGAATAGATGTAACATGTTGGTATGATTGTTGCATGTAAACCCTGATGTCATGTTAGGCAAGGAGTAATTCTTAGATTTCAACAAGCTTAATAGTATTTTGAAATGCAGTGTTAATTTCTAGGCTTGTAGCAGAACCTTGGATTGATTTAACTGGTTTATATTCTGCTTTATCTGTAGCAAGTGGATAGCTACTATCTTGGAACAGATTCTGATATTTGGACTGAGGTTGCTGAAGGGTATATTTACTTACATGCCACTTGCAGTCACCACAGAGCAAGGAGTGACTGATGTCATCAAAATAACCACCAGTTGTTACAAGCTTCCCAGGATCATTGTCCTGGATTTCTTTACAATATCTCATAGTCAGAGAGGAGCTGTTGTTATGGATTAATAATATCCAACTAAAAACTTATTTTCTTATTGAAGGCATCTATACCCATGCTGTATCTTCCTCACACATGACTTTTGACCATGGCAAGATGATAATGTCAGGAATTTCAGGTCCAGTGAACATGTGAAAGGGTACTGTGCAGTAGATAACTCTAGTGATATGGGGAGCCATGAGTCCTTTTCTCTTGTGCATGAGTACAGCTGGGTGGCATTTACGTCAAAGCAGACACTTCACTCCTGTTGCATGGTTGGATAGATCAAAATAAGTCCAAATCATTCCCAAATTAGGTGAAATAATTCAATGGAAAAAGATGTCCAAGAACCACAAAAATATATGTGGCTTCTGTTTGCCATCAATTAAACTGAACGTTTTGACATTTTCTTTGATATATGGTAAGAGGAAATGCAGTTAAATTTAATTGCAAAGCATGAACAAAGTTGTGTGTTTCAGGAATTAATTAAAGAAACAATTGCTGTCCATCCATGGTATGAATTATTTCAGCCTGTGTATCTTATAAATTGAAACACAATGAATTTTTATAAAACTTGGAAATATTTCAAATATTTGCAAGTGCTGAAATTTACCTTATTCATCAGTTCTAATCGTAATTAAAAGAATACTTAAAAAAATTGCAGCTGACAAAGCATTTGGCAAAGCAAAAGCCCTAGTACTTTGTAGAAAGCTCCTGATGAATTGATCAGTAAACAGACATAGAAAAGATGCAGTTTACTTGCTTTCAGAGAACTTAATGAGTAATAATGACATGTCTTCAACAGTATTAGTATTAAATCTCTGCCTTGAATGGACCAATAATTTACACCAAGCTTTGTGGTCAAAAACAAATTGTTTTCACTTTTCTCCATCCTCCTGTGTTCTCACTTCAGTAAATTAGATCTTATCAGGACCAGTAAGAGACAGCCACCTGAAATGCAATCTTATGGAGTTATTTGTTGTTCTTCTCCTGGAGGAAACAAAATTGTAGGAAGGCCTTCAGGTGCAGCTGAGACAAGAAAGGCTGAAATGGAAACATCATACATTTAATTTCTGATGAAAAAAATCCTCAAAACACTGTTTTGAAACAATGCCTGCCAATAGAACTCGGAGGCACTAATTTCATCATAGCCAAATCTGTAATTCAGATACATAAATGAAGTATGTAGGTTAATGTCTGGAGGTACCTAAGTTTTAAGGTATTTTAAACCCTTAAAACTTGATGCTGTCTTATTTTTATTAGATGTAAGTTAGTGTCACACAAAAGGTGATAATTTAGAACCCTGACTTTCATTTCCCTTTGGAAAATAATCCTGGTGTTAAAATACTCCCTTCTGTTGATTTTTTTAAATCAAAATAAATGCGTATACTAGCACACACAGACAAGGCTTCCTCAAAGAGAAGCTGGTGAACTATGGCCTGGATGAGCAGACAGGAGGTGGGTTGAAAACTGCTGGGCCCGGAGGGTGGTGACCAGTGGTACAACATCCATCTGGAGGCTGGTGATTAGCAACTCCTGGTCAACATCTTCACTGATGATCTGGATGATGGGATAGAACATATCCTCACCATGTATACAGATGGCACAGGGAGGAGTGACGTATATACCTGAGGGTTGTGCTGTGGTCCAGAGCATTCTCCCCAGGCTGGAGAATTGGGCTAATGGGAACCTCATGAAGTTCAACCCTGCATTGGGTAAGACACAGCCCCAGGCATCAGTAGGTAGGGCCTGACCAGTAGGAAAGCATCTTGATGCCAAGAGGCCCCTTCCAACCTCAGCCCTTCTCTATGTTTCTATAATGGCACTTCTTTAAACTTGTGATTTGGAAAAAAAAAAATAGGAGAACCTGAGAAAATTCATGATACATGTTTTTAATTCCTCCTTTAAAAAAAGAGTGAATCCATGTCCAGTTTTGCAAATTTGTCTTAAACATTTATAATATCCTGTTTCACAAAATATAATAAAAGAAAATCATGTTGTTCATTCCTTCTTGAATTACTTATCGGTGGGAGAAAAAATTGTCTTTTGCTAGTTACTTGTCTACATATTACTTACCTTCAATAAATACAGACTTCAAATTAACTCCAAAAGGAGAAAAACACTGTAATTGTTGCATTCTTTCAGTGCGACAACCTGTGGGAGTAACACATATGCAAAATTGGAGAACTAGGTAGAAAAGTGTTATATCAGAGTCATTTATATTTATTGCTGGTTTTGATTCTGAATACATGTGGAACATTGGTTCCCAATATTGTGTTTTTACACAAAGGGAAAAACTGCTATGTACCTAAAAGTGTGTACATTTAAACAGACAAAAGTAACCAAGACAATGCAGAGGTTTATCCTTTTCACTGCTTGGATTGAATCCCAAAATGTGAATGTATACACCTTTTTTTTCTCAACTGTTTTATCACCAATTTAGTGGATACACACATTTGTAAAGTAAATTAACCAAAATTTCATAGTGGGGAAAAGATTCAGGTGAAAAGAGATGGAAGGGAAAAGAAGGCACGTAGAGATGAACAGTGTATGGTGGCTGCAGACAAACTCCAAAGCAATGGGGACAGTGAGTTTCCTGTTCTTTGGTACAGGCAGAAAAGGGAGAACAAGTCATGACAGCACAATGAGGCTCCAGGGTGGTTTTCAAAGTATTCTGGGCAACGAGGAATGTTAGCTTTTTTTCAGAGTTCAGGTTCCAAGGTTTGAGTCTTTGAACACTGTCACCGATATTTTCAGTTGTGCTGTCAGATCAGGGAGGTGTACACAGACAACAGTGCAGATGATGTGTGCCTGTAGGAATTTGTACTAGTCTGAATTTGGAGAAATACGCTCTAAAGGAGCTGTAATTTTAAAGTGAGCTACAGTTGAAACCTTCTACAGTTCAGTGTGGAGCTAATGTAAAAGAACAAGTGAATTCTGAAAACCCTACACTGGAAAAAAAAAATGAAGCTTGCTGGGAACTTGGAGGTTATGCACATCAATACTGGTTGCCACTGCCATTTGTGAATCTATTTTAGCTATGAATTTGACCGAAACCTTACTCAGGAAATTAGTTACACAAATGAAAGCATTCTGGTTTAGCTCATTACAGTTGATTCCACTTTTGTACAGCTAGGCTTTTGCATGATCAATTAAACTGAAAAATATGACTTGAAGAAAAGTATGCGTGGCAAAGCATTCTTGAATTTTGATAACTGTATACACTTGAAACTCTCAGTTTCCTCTTCATGTCTTTTCTTTGACACTAAAATGGGGGGGGTGTTGAAATGGAACTCAGTGAAATATTTCTATACACAAGTCCTTGGAAAAATTAATTATGCCAAGTCTTCATATTTATATTGCCACAAAGCACATCTGTTTCTTACCCATACATCTGCAATAAACAGACAAGATTTGTGTAATTCCATTTTTTGAGAAGATCCCAGAGAAAGTGATTCCTTTCAAGACTTCAGTAACTTGTTTTATTCTCTGGAGTACAAAGCCTGTAGACTACTGAAGTGCAGCTCTTGTTTTCATTTGTTGTGTCAAATGCAAGTTACAGGAAGGAAAACATTTTCCTTTGCTTTCTTTGTTTCCCCCCTACGAAATAAAAGTGTATTTTCTTTTCTGAGAAGATTACTGAAATGCATAAATGAATATAATTTACAAACAAAAGAATATTAAAAATAACAAAAATGTATTTAAGAAAAAGAAAACCTCCATAAATACAATTTTCATCTCTTGGTGGCATTTCTAGACCTCCTCTTCATAAGACATAGAATACTCCCTGGCAATTTACTGTGTAATGACTACAGTGACATTTACTGAATATTTGGACTAAATGATTTAGAAAATTATAATGTAGTCTTCTCCTTGAGGCTGGATTATTCAATGTGTCTGTCAGGCTCTTTATTAATTCACTATTGTTCCATACTGTGCATTGCAGAGTACCTGGTTTTGATGAGGATATTTTTTTTTGTTACTGTTGTTAACTCATGTGTATTAGTGGTATCAATAAATAATCCTGTATTGGGTTCTAAGTCTGCCTTATATGACTTTTTTTCATTTTGGTTCAGTTGACATGGTGTCTGTCTTTAAACACACACTCACCTTTCTATATTTTTTTTTTTTTTTTTAATCTTGCTGCATACTGGTACCTTATCACTGGGGTTAATTACATCTTGCCCTGGTTAAGATGCTTCCATTTTGTTACAGTTCACTTTTCCTTTTAATTTTATAAATATTCTGATATTATAGTCCTTAGCCTGAATATCTCTTAGAGATACATGTCTGTATTTTAATATTTAGCCTCTGTCTTGTTTTTCTCAGTTGTTTTAATTTAAAATGTTTTATATTTTACACATGAGCAATTAAGCATGTGTGACAAATAAGTTGTTGTCTCATACAGAGTTTTGTATTAGTTCACAGGTTGTACTTGTCCCAGTTACATAGTTCATGAATTTGGAAAGCTTACTTCTTTTGAGAAGAATTTTTGCTTAATGGGTTGTCATCAATGTCCCTGGTAGAAAATATATTTGACTGTAATTTCTATAATATATTTGACTATAATTTCTATAATTTCACTCATTATTTTGCTAAAGTTGCACTGAAAGTGAAATGATTCTGTAGAGCAAACACTCTTCCCTTGTGTATGACACATCTGAATGTGTGGTGAGGATAAGGAGAAAACAACTGTTCTGTGTCAGGATGATTCAATGATGGATATTAAGATGACATTACACAAAATGGCAGAACAAGGATTCATTGCTAAGGATTAGTATAAAACAAGGTACTACACCTAACATAGAAAAGAAGGATTTGAATGAATGCAAACTGTTCTTGACTAAACAGCACAATACTAAGCCATTCACAAGAGGTGTTGTTCTGGGATATGCTAATGCAAGTTTTGTATTGAGGGCATGGCAACTAATCATTCTGCTAAGTTGGCAGGCAGTAATAAGGTTTCAGCTGGAGTTTAATCACCATACTGGGTATTTCCTGCTAAAGCAGATGCTGAAAAGTTGCAGAAAGCAGGTTAAGAGAGTAATAAAAATAATCAGAAGTTTAAAGTATAAAATTTAGGATGAAATGTGGAACAGTTGAGCTGTTTCCTTCTAGAAGAGAAATAGTGGAGATTAAAAGCAGTTGTAAAAGGAAACTAGAGAGTGACCTCCACATGTCCATTGTGTGCAATAATTTAACTTCCTTACTTTTGTCTAGGGACAGTTGAGATTGAGGGCTATTTCTAGTTATGAGGATTCCTCAGGAACAAGCTACCAAGGCATGGGATGGGATTCCCATAAATAAAAATTTTTGAGAACAAATCAGACTGACACCTCTTAAGAATGGTCTAAATATATTTTTTTCTCATTTTGGAGTGAAGGATTGGAACTGATGATCTAAGATGTTATGCCTAAGGAATCTAAGCTGCTATTGATAGTGTTTTACCTCTGTATTTCTATAAGTAGCTAAAAATTCAAGACGATAAAGTGATGAGGCAGATCATCTTGCCGTATATTGTAGTATACAGGTTAGATAGTGAAGATTCAATCAGTTATCTTTGGCTTCCAGATATTATGGAGAAAGAAATAGCTGCACAGCAGGATTCATTTGATCTGCCCTAGAGCCCTTAGAGTGGACTGTTCTCTGATCTGCCTCTTTCCTCTGGCTCTGAAGAGACTGGCTCAGCCCCAGCTATTTAGGTTATATTTAGGTATTTAACTTTTATGTGCCCAAATAAGGTGAGAGGTCTCTGAGCCCAGCACTTCAGGTTCTGAGGTTCCTAGCGTGTAGCTTTCTTTCATACACAAGTATGTGATTTACTGAAGTGGTTTAGGGCAAATCTTTACAGAAGGATACAGTTGTGCTCCAGGTGCTGTGGTCAGTGGCCTGAAGTATTGATGGAGGCCAGTTACTAGTTACGGAGGCTGATATCAGGGCCAACAGAGTTTTAAACCTTCATTACTGACCTGAGTGATAGGACAGAGTGCACCCTCAGGGAGTCTGCAGAGGGACTGGTACCCCAAATGATACCCCAAATGGCTGTGCTGCCATTCAGAAAAATGTTGACAGCTGGACAAATGGACAACTGTGAATTTAATGAAGTACAAAATAGGGATATGACAATTCCTGTACCTAAGGACAAATACAGTATTCCAGCCTGGTATACTCTACCAGGTTTGTCAGCTGGGAACGAACTTTGCAAAAAAAGAAATATGAGTCCTGGTGGCCAAAAAAATTGAACTTGAGCTAGCAATGCACCTTTGAGGCAGGGAAAGACAGCAGCATCTCCAGGGTTACATCAAGACACTCCAACCACACTCTCAGTCACTCTCTCAAGCATTCTCAATCGTCTACGCAACAGTCCTGATTTACTGGAGAAGTTCCAGCTAACTGGAAATTAGCAAATGTAATGCCCAATTACAAGAAGGGCAAGAAGGCTGATCCAGGGAACTACAGGCCTGCCAGTCTGACCTCAGTTCCAGGCAAAGTTATGGAAGAGATCATTCTGAGTGCCATTACATGGCACATGCTAGACATCTAGGGGATCAAGGCCAGATGTCATGGATTCACAAAACTTGATCAACCTGGTCTTCTTCTGTGACAAAATGACCCGATTAGTACATGAAAGAACAGCTGTGGATGTAGTTTTTCTAGACTTCAGTAAAGTGTTTAGCACTGTCTCACACACCATCCTCCTAGAAAAACTGTCTGCTTACAACTTGGATGGGTAGACTCTTAGATGGGAAAAAAATGGCTGGATGGCCAGGCCCAGAGAATTGTGGCAAATGTAGTTAAATCCAGTTGGCAGCCAGTCACTCCCCAGGGTTTAGTTTTATGGCTGGTCCTGTCTAACACTTTTATTGATGATCTGGATGTGGGGGTTGAGTGTTACCCTTGTAAATCTGCAGGTGATGCTGAGTTGGGTAGGAGTGATGGTCTCCTCAAAGGTAGGGAGGCCCTGCAGAGGGAACTGGACAGATTCCATCAATGGGCTGAGGACAAATGCAAGAGGTTCAAGAAGGAGCCAGGCCCTCCCACTTGTGTTGGAAGAACTGGATGCAGCACTACAGGCACAGGGAGGAGTGACTCAAAACCTGTTTGGCAGAAAGGGTCTTGGGGGTCCTGGTTTACAGGCAGCTGCAGATGAGCCAGTGTATGCCCAGGTGGCCAAAAAGGCCAATGGTATCTTGGCCTGTAGCAAGGGTAGTGTGGCCAGCAGGACCAGGGCAGTGATCATCCCCCTGTAATCAGCATTGGTGAGGCTGCACCTCAAGTACTGTATTCAGTTCTGGGCCTCTCACTTTTAAAAGGACATTGAAGTGCACCAGGGCTTGTGTAAGGCCTATAATATGTTTTATGAGGAGTGGCTGAGGGACCTGGGTTTGTTTAGTCTTGAGAAGAGGAAGTTCAGGGAGGAGCTCATCACGCTCTACAACCACCTGAAAGGAGGTTGTTGTGAGGTAAAGGTTGGTCTGTCCTGCCATGCCTGCAGTAATAGGACTTGAGGAAATGGCCTTATGATGAGACAGGAGATTCAGATTAAATATTAGAAAATTTTTTTTCATTGTTAAACTGTTGCACTACTTGGGCTCTTGATCTCAATAAATAAAGCGATACAATAGCTTAAATTGGAAGCGATAACAAGTCTATCATATTGTGTAAATAGAAATACTAATAGTTAAGATAGTGTGGGGAGTATTTTCTAATAGGAAGTACCCCGGTTTAATGCTGCTCTAACACTCATTATTTGAATTAATGATCTAATGCCCCAAGATAGAGCTGGGGCATATGTGCACTCTTGCTTCTGCTGCTGTCAAAGTGAACACAGTGGATATTAAAGTGCAGTTTGGGAGATAATAATTCCTAGTAGCTGATATTTCTGCCTTATGGAGTAATCGATAAATGTAGAAACACAAATTAATTTCTTAACTTTTCTAGGCCTACCTGCCCTCATCCACATGATTTTCACCTGCAGTATTCCTTTGTATAAAATAATTTCTATGAAATCCAGCCCGTGCAATTGCTTCATGTGTGAGATATACACCTGGCGACACATATATTTTCAATAATTGGGAGACTGTATAAAGGTAAATTTTTTCTCTTTTATAGAATTTATTTAGTCTTGTTTTAAAGTTTGTATGCAGATACTGGAGTGTGGCAAGCCAACTACATTGTAGGCTCAGTTTTTTACATATTCTGTGTGAATGTCCTCAAAACAATAGAGTTTTTAAAAGCAGGAAAGAAAATAATTCTGGGGACTCAGCTGGTGCTCAAAGGCATTTTACTCCTGCAGTCAGCTCTTGCTGCCACGTGTGCTGCTGGACATTTGGAGGGACCCAGCGGGACTTGCTGTGTTGGTGGCTGACAGTGGCAACGTGTCTGCCCTCCATTGGCGCCATTCCATATAGGCTGTAAAACAGAATTTCAGTTTAGTGATAAGCAGGAGTTCACTGCTTGGTGGGCCTATTCTGACATGCTTGTTTTAATAGTTCAAGAATTCTTCTGGAGCTATGTTTTGAAGCAAAGGAGCATTATAAAGGAATATATAAATTTCAAAGTTACGTGTGCAAGTTCTTTTGAGTATCCTTTCCTAATAACATACCAATTAGATAGAGACTATTCCTTGTGCTCTGCTACTGTTGATTGAACAGTTCAGCAATGGTTGGCTACCTTTTGCCTAAAATTTTCTGTCTGATGTAGTTTCTCTTAATAAATTTGTTTTGAAAATATAACTCAGTTACAAACATCTTCATGGTCTTAAGAGCTCCAGAGTGGTAGGCTGTCCTCAGTGTCCAGCCCTGAGAAGGAACTTTTGGTGGTGAGGAGTTGAGATGAAAAGCAATATGAGTTTCCTGACTAAGTCAGTATATATTTTGCAAAAAGCTTCTCTCCAGCAGTCTCTTGAGGCTGTGGTTGTGAAACAGATGTTAAAGCTGCTGCCCACAAATGTTTCAACTTGGCATTTTCTTTTGCTAGAGGATGGTAGAGGATGGAGCTACAGGTCCTGTGCAATGTCTTTTGAGCTCTTATTTTAAAATCTGTTCATTATGTACGAAGATTTAGGGTTTTGAAATAATATTGAGACAGTAGGCTATTACAATATCTAAGAATTGGACTTCTCTGGTTTATCAGTATCAAATTCTTTCAGTTTTCAGTATACATTCATTTTTTTAATGTGGTTGTGACTGTGAAGGTTTGAGTTCTCTGGTTTCAGGTATACTACAGTTTATTGAAGACTTGTTGATTTTATATTAATATAGAAAATGAGGAATGTTTTCCTCAATGATTACAAATCTTCACAGTTTTCCTACTGTGATTTAGGCTTTCACCAACACTGGTAGCTTTGCTGGTTTAACAGCCTAAGATATGCATAAAACATGCTCATTTTTCAAACTCACTATACTTTTGAATTTAACACTAGTGATAATAAATGGATTCTCTGGCTTCTAAATATACAGCCAGTGAACTATACTGGTTAACAAGTGGATACCTCAGATGAAAGTGCCACAAAGTTTTTTTATAAGTCCTTAAAAATATAATATCATGCTTGTTTTTAAAAATTCCCTTTAGAAATAGTTCTATATTGACAATCACATATCTTTATTATAAGTATCAACGGGGTAATGTACTGCAAACTGCAATATTTTAAAAGCCTATGGATCAGTAAAAAGCAAAGATGAACTAAATTTTAAAAGTTACCGCAGGTGCAGGTGCTTTGTGGTAACATGAAATGTGCTGTCCAACAATTTGTAAACATCGGACTAACTGGAATATTTTATTGGTTTTAGGTCATTAGCCTAATGTGTTTGTTTCAGCGGGTGGTTACAATAGGAAGCTCCATCAATATTTTTGATTTCAACTGAAAAGCTGTGACTGCAGGACGATCATAATATGCAGTCATATTCTGCAAGCTCATCAGCATCTGCTTAGAAGGTTTCTCTTCCATACATATTAAGAAACTAGTTCTTTACATCTAGATTATAGTTTTCTTTCTATGCTATGCCTCCTTTTTTGCTGGACTTGTGTGCCTGAAGAATTTTTTTCTTACTTCAAAGCATCTCTTCCTTGCTCACCCCTGGGATCATTTGCATACCCTTTATGGACTAGAGTTCTTTAAAAAAGAGACTCCTGAGGGTATTCCTCATCTCAGCTCCTTTGTTTTCTTTCCTTGCCTGCATCATGCTGCCCAAACCTGTCCCCACAAACCTGCCCTCACATTTACTCCCATCCCAGAAGTTGGCCACATCTTCTGGCACCTTTCTATCATGAGACAGTGGAACTCGGGGTCTTGCATGGAGGAAGCAAAGCAGGACTTTTGGATGGAGCACCAAGAAGTGTTTGTGCCCCTTCATGCAACGGACCTACATTTCAGCCAAGTGTTGGTGGGTGTTGGGTTATGCAGTCAGAAGGTTCTTTCCTTTTGACCATATGGATAAGGAGCACAAGATGCCAGGCTTCAGGAAGCAAGTGCTGAGCTATGACAATAATTTATTTGGATTATGATATGTTTTCTGCCTTCATCTGAAGGACACAAAGAAAGGATCGAGTAAGCTCGTAGGTTGCAAACTGAATGAATTATTCAAGCAGTACTGTAGGCGTAGCCCATAAACCATAGGTAGAATACCTCACCCTTAATCTTAAAATATTGTAGCAGAAAAAATAAATGAACCAAAATGTCACAAAAACCCCAAAGATTTTTAATATTATAAAATGTCCTTCAGAATTTCCACTGTGTGGGAAACATCTACACATTCCCTGAACAGATTCAGGATGAAGTTTATGTAATTTATTATACAATTTCTGGTGGACTTTGTTTCTATGTGATGGAGACCCTAGTTCTTGATAATCTCTTGCAATGGAATCAGCAGCCTGGGAATTGACAGGAAAACCTTGGTGACAAGATTTTGTTCTCTTGATCTAAAATGAAATTCTTGATGACAGCTAACAGCAAAGGCTCATCTGGTTTTCTTTGTGTGTTTTAGTGCATGGAGGAGCTAATCAGATCACTTCTTTTCTCCTCTCCAACAGGCGACATTTAGAAACATCTTAACAGACTTCACAACAGTGAGTGCAAAAGCACACATTACTCTTTATTTCAGAGGGGAGAAGGCAATATTTTCTTTCCTCTTTTAGCAGCAGTAGTGGTGCAGTGTGTCTCCCAAGACCTTTGCTGTACCTGATTTAGAGGAACTTCTCCTGTCACATAAATAATCCCTTCCACAGATGAAGAAGAGACATTTCCCCATCAAAATATATGCTGTTTTAACAGGACAGAGAGTCGTCCTTCTCAGAGTTTGGTTCTCTTTTACTACCACAGGAGAGTTCAGCTTCCTTTTTTTTTTTTTTTTTTTTTTTTTTTTTTTTTTTTTTTTTTTTTAACTGTTCCTATTTAGTGACATTTTCTCAGAGACTGGACTCTAATATGTTGGCCTGTAGCACCTTCAATCTGCTTCAATCTTTTGACTGTTCCTTGTCTAATAATTAGACTATAGTTTACTATGGACAGGCCTATCATTTCCATGGTTTGTATAGTGCCTTCTCTGATGGAGTTCTGGTCCATAATTAGGTCCAGTAGATCCCACAATAGCAGTGTTAGTAATAAGATGCTTCACTCCCACTGGCTGCAGTTCTGTGTAATAAAATGTGGCACTGTGAAATATCCTTATAACTCCCAGAGCAGTTGCAGAGTGGTGGTGACAGCTTTGGCACCTGTAATTGCCATTTATGAAAGCTTGTGGCTTTCTGGTGCCTGCAGCCAGGGCAGCTCAAATGTGACTTAACATGGCAGCTAATTAAATGCCATACTTCAGCATGGACTCATTACCTCCTAACTTAGGTCTTGAATAATAATTGCTAAATATGGACAGATATAAAGAGAACCACAATGGCATTTTCATATTGTTACTGTTCTTGCCTTGAGTATTTGCTGGGAGCAATTTTACTATCCCTGAAAGGCCGCCAGGGGTCAGTATGACCTTCTGCAATTTACTGTGGTATAATTAACTGACTTTTTATCAAACAGAATCAGGCGTTTTTAATCTATTTTTTTAAAGAAAAGTCCTATTTTTCTGTGACCGAATGAAATAAAGTCAATTATTAAATACCTTCTCAAAGTTGCAGTGACTCTTTCAGCTATTACAAAGAAAGGGTAAAAATAAATGCTGGAGAAATTCTATGCATTTTATGGTGGACTTAGGCAGAAAACTCAGACTGACAGGTAGAATGGTAAGAAGCATAAACATTTTGCTGTCACAAAACAGAAAGCTGAATGCAATTTTCTGAACAGAGAGTGGTTCATGTTCCTTCATCTGCCCAACTTAGTTATGCTACATCACAGTAGTGCTGCGGTAGGGGAAGGTGACCTCCTCTTTTTAGCCCTTACTAAAACCACTGCTGGGCAGAACCAAATCAAAGGTTCTGCCCAGCAGTGGGCAGGAATCACAAATTTGATTTTAGTAAATTATAATTTTATTAAATTATAATTTTTTTCCCTTACTAGTTCTCCTATTAGTGTATTCCAAGCTAGATGTCTGTACTTCTTTGACTACCCCTAGGTTATTGGGCCTTGGAGACCTTCGTAGGTCTGTGTTGGAGTGTTTATCTGATCGTTATCTATTGGAAGATATAAGACCTGGGCATGTATCCCTTTCATCCTTGTGCATGCTACTTCTCATGTTGAGGAAACTTTACTTCTCAGAACTGGTAGCAATGGCAGTGCAATCCCAAGGTCCTCCGGTTTGGTGGGTTTGAGGAGCAGGAACACAGGGGGTGCCTCAACACATTTAGGACCCCAGTCAAGAACCCAGTCTCTTTGGAAACAAAAAGTGTGGGAAAATATATACAGCTTCTTTTCTCCATATGAAACCAAAACCATAAATTGTCTCATTCGTTTTCAGTTCAGATGCCTTGGTTGCATTTTGAAGTCAAAGAAAAGAACAAAGGTGCCTCATGACAAAATTATGAGAGTTCATAAATCTGCTAAAGATTTTGCAATCTAGAACAATGGATTAATGCATTATTGAAACTAATACAACTGATGATTTGTTGTTCTGTGAAATGGGTGTATACAGTTCTTTAAAAATAGATAACTGCAGTAGTCACAAGAGTTAGTGAGGACAAACTGTTTCATAGTTAAGCAGAGAGTTTTGCAAAATGCTAAAGTGATAAAGATAACTTTATCAACACCACCTCCATGACAATATAAAAGCGCAGAAACCCAAATTTCTCTTTTTTTCTTTTTTTGTTTCCCCCTCCCCAAGATTTTAAATTATTTTTGTCTCAGGTGACTATAATGTCCTTCCTGTGCTTTCCCTGCCTTCCCTGTACATATACTGAGTGCACACAGTTTGCTGTGCATTCAGTTACCTTAAAATGGATTTCAAGATGCTCAGAAACATTAGCTAATGTTTGTACAGCTTAGAAAGCATAGCATGCATGGTACAGGTTAAAGTTTTGTGCCAGGTGAAAAGCCATAAACTGCAACTATCTGTATGATGCACATCCTGTTTTCAAAAGGTGTCAAAATTTGTCAGAGTTTCTAGGGTGAAATATGTCTAAGTTTTTCATAAAGGAAAAAAGCAAATAAAAATTCCACCTCAATATCATAAAATTCATACTAAACATTTTATTTCAATAAAGTAGAAATGTTTCTCTTCATCTCTGAATTTTAAAGTATTTTGTTATGTTACAGCCTAGGGAAAAAGAATCAGAATGAAGCTATTTCAAAATGAATAATCAAAATTTTTACATTGTATTCTCTTTGTTGAGCATATCTATTTTTTTTGAAATAGCATATTCCAGGGGAGCTGAATTTCATTTAAAGCTTTACCAATCCATTCTGCTCTCTAAAGTTACTGTTAAAAAATGTTTCAATAGAAACCTTGCTTTAATCCATTCCAAAACTACCTTAGCTTGAAAATGGCCAGATTTATTCTGAAGAGAAAGATGAAAAGTTTCAAAATTGGTTTTAAGTAAAAAATAGTTCTCAGATTTTAGTTTCCAGTTTTGGCTTCTGTGTGTTACTCCTTTATCTCCTTTTAGGTCAAAATGGGCTTGTTGTCTTCCTAGACTGAAAGAACCCTTAACCTTAACACTTCTATTTAAAGTGTTCTTACTATTCCTTAAATTAGGGGAATGTGAAATATTGAAGTTAGGAATGACCTTTGTTTTGGACAATTTTGGCTTGCTTCTGTGAAGGAAGTTCCTTACTTACCTTTCAGCTCGAAAAGAATCAGAGAGGGAAACCTGAAAACTCATTATTAATGCCATAATCCAGATGAGAATATATGTTTGGGAATCAGCACTTCCTGTCCAAAACTACCTGTTAACACATCTGGAGTGATTTAAATGCTAATTGGGTGTGGGAGGTGAACATGATAGGTGTTCCAAGAGCTGGTGTCCTGTGAGATCAGGAACGTATTCCTCCTTGAGGGTACCCAAAGCTATTTCAAAACTCTTATATCCTGTGTCCAGCTGAATGATGTCTTAAGTTAAGCAGCTGTAAGCACTTTCAGGTTGTTCTCAGCTGTTTGCTTATAATTCTGGATTCTACTCACCCTGAGCAGTGAAAAAACCCAGTCACCATCACAAAGTGGCTGCATGAAAGATCAAAAAAGAAGCAAATGGGTGGGGGTGACTGTGGAGAGCAGGACAAAAGTGAAAGGAGAGAATTTTTAATTCAGTACATACTGCAGGCAGGCAAGGGTAGTGGCAGAAGTGTGCATCTGGGTTGGAAGTCATCAGTAGCCCACAGAGCAGGAACTCAGTGGGCTCTTTTGTTGATTTTGAATTCCTGCTGGTGTCCAAGGCAGCTGTTCCCCCTTTCCCTTTGTCCCTTCCAGTATGATGCACAGCATGAAAGAAGACAGCACAGTAGAGAGTTTCATTCTTCTGCTTTTCAAGCATAAGTATAGCATGTCATTTATGAAATTCCCTTCATTACCAGACTTCTCAATTTCTTCTAAAGGACATATTTTCTTAATTCCCTACTGACTCTATCACCTACTTGCATTTGTAGACTTTGATAATGACTAGGAAGTTCCAAGGGATACAAATTTATATTCTTTCTTGCATAAAATATGGAAACAACTGGATTTGTAAGCAGAAATCATTTTCAATCTGAGAAGGGAGCTGGAAGGAAAGCTGCACAAAACTGCTTACACAGAGACTGAAGGATGCAGTTGGTTTCTGTGATTCTCACCCAAGAAGTGAAGTAATTAAATAAAAACAAACCCGTCATGGAATTATCATGGAGCTTGCAACCATACTCTTATATTGGCATGAAAGGTATATTCTTCTCCTTTCATCCATTCTTGTTTGTTGATTAACATTGGTAGCTATTTGAACAAGGATAATTTCTCATCTTCAATACCAGTACTCTGTAATCTTGCCATTTTTAGCTCTTAGTCTGTAATAAGTATGACAAATAATGATAATACATAGATTAAATTAATTTTAATATCCTAAATAGACCTTTTAAATTAATTAAAAATTATATTTAAAGTAAAATTTTAAACTTTTAACTTGTTGTTTAAGAAGGTTGACACTAAATCTGATAAATTTGAGTGAGTACTCTAAAAAGAATTTCAAAATGAAGGGTTAAAGTAGTTGTAATATACCACAGGATAAATGGAATTTAAGATTTATTCTCAAGTTCATTGTTATGTTTTTAGGTATGATTTTGTCTGAAATGAACCCAATGGAGTTTCTAGAGCAGGATATATGTTGAAAAAATCTTTTTACAGTTGAGTGTATATGAAGAAAGTTCAGTCTGAGCACAAATCTGGAAATCTGAGCCTCCTTTCCACTATGCATCAGAAGTGTTTCTATCAGGTGCTCAGCAGCCTTTCTGTGGCTCTCCTGTGATGTTATTTACACATCCAAAGCCAACAACAGATTAATATGCAACTTCGCAAAGAGTATGAAAATTTATTTCAGGTGACACAGTAAAAGACTTGAGAAGACTGTCCTTAAAATGGATGAATCATATCCATTTCTTTAGTACATATTCCTACAGCTCTGATAGAAAAGTGTTGATGTTGAGTGGAACTGTTCTCTGGAATATTCAGAAATTCGGTGTTAATCAGCTAATATTATTGAAATGATCAATGTAAGTCAAAATATAGATGTAGGGTGGTTCTGAAAAACTGCAAGAATGGAATTTCTTCTTTATTTTTTGTATACATAGAAAGAAAAGACAGAATTGGGTTTCTAGTGGGTCTCAAAATGCATTTGTAGTTTCAATTTTAAGAACAATGAAACATGCTAAACAATTTCACAGCAATTCTGCCTGGTCAGATTGCACAATGCTCAAGTGTTTTAGTGTTCTGATTTCCCATCAGTCACATTTATTCAATCATGGAATAAACACCAGGCCCCTGGACATTGTTGAGATTATTCATGAGAGACTGCTGTGGTTAAGAAAAATTGTTGAATGATGAAAGCAATTGCTGAAAAAGGTCTTTTCTTGGTCCTAACTTCATTCATTTTTAAATGCGTACTTTTGTTTCTCTGGAGAAAAAAAAAGGCAAGAAGCATAACTAGGAGTTCCAGCATAATATAGGCTGTTCTGGCAGGCTCTGCTGCTTCTCTGATTGTAGGGCTGTATGATGTGTTTATTAAAGTTTTGATTTCATCAGAATTAGTAAGCTTTGTCTGTTTTTCTTACAGTGATATTGACTTAGGTAGGTATCTTACCTGTTTCAGACACTGTAGGAAGAAGTAAAGAGACATTTAGAGAGTCTCCTCCTCAAAGATTTTGCTACTGACTGAAACTCTAGACAGAAAATGAAGATGTTTTTGTTGTTTTCTGAAACTGTATTTTAGGAAAACAACTGTAAAGCAAAGTGTGACTGAATAGGATTTCCCAGAAACCTGAAAACCATCTGTTTATTGTCTATCCTATGTTAGGACAAGAACTGGATAATCCCTCTCTGAGAAAATTTCCCTCTCTATGGTGGCTTTTAAATGCTTTTGATGCTGTTTCCTGATGTCTATAGGGAACAACTTGTCAAAATTTTGCTTCGATAAACAAGAACACAAGATCAGAACCATAGCCATAGCCTAACATTTTCTGATGTTGTTTGGTGATGAAATCCTGCACTCTCAGTTTTCCTGGATCTTTTATGAGGGAGGTATTTTTCATAATATAATCCAGTTATTCTTGGGAATGGGACTGTACAAAACTAATAAAACAATTTCAGTTCTTTCCCTTCACTTGATGACTCTTTAAGTTCACTATCTTCTTGGGCTGTCTATTCACTGTGTTCTTTAAGAGACCTCCTAGATAGGTACAATTTTTCCAAAGCTGCTGAAACATCTTGCAAATTGCAAGCAAGGAAAACCACTCATCATGTCCACTTACCAACTGCATGTTTTCTCCTTTGCCATGAAATCGTGACAGAGATTGTTCATAACACAACGTTCATGTTGACTTCCAACATTTTATCAGTTGTGTGCTACTGCTATTGTGCCAACTATCAGATCAGATTCCATTGGATAAATATGTAAATGGGAACCAAGTGAACTTTTCAGAAGTGCCTTGATATTTAATTCAACTGAATTTACAGGCAGTACAACACTATGCTTTAGGGAAGAATGTTGTGTTGTATGCTGGGCTTCTCTCTGTTAAAATTCTTCATGGCTTTGCTTGGCTTTGTTTTCACAATCTGCTCTTCCCACCCTTCTCTTCAACTCACATCTTCATTTGATCATTCATTTGATCTTTCTGCTCTCTCCCAGCTATCTTATAACTTAAGAAAATGCAATAGAGAACTTTCTGCCATCTGATACATGAATTACTCCTTCTACTTAAATCACTTCTTAAAATATTCCTTTTTCTAGTTAGTCCATAACTGATTCGGTGTACCAAGTACTTTTTACCTCAGGTATAAAAGATAATGTATACAAGGAAATTGTATTGTCTCTATAATTGTATTTATTTCTCATGTAGTTTGCTGCACCGTTGACAATAGTACTGCACACAGGTCTAGTACATTAGGTAGATTAACAGCAAGGTATCAGGTTGGTTGCATATCTGTAATTTAAGAATACTGCTCGTAGGATACTAATTCAGCAGATGATTAGAAGACAGCTGAGACAGAAAAATATATTAAAAGTGGAGTTTTTTACTTTGTGAGCACTTAGTCTCTTGGGGTTATTTTACTGGATTTAACAAGAATTAACTTTTCTCCACTTTCTCAAATCAACAATAATTTAATTGACATATTCTGTCATACAACCCTATAGCACAAACTATTCTAACTATAATTTTTGATTTTAAAGGACATTATCCTGTTTAACTCCAGAGTGGTTATTTTTCAAAAGTTCTAAGTAGAAGCTCACAAGAAAGAAGAAAAAATAGTGTTTTCAGGCAGTGAGAAATAGAACCTACAGTTACAAAGCAATGCTCATTTAGAAGACAAACAGTACAGGAAAAATGCACCTCAATACACAGAAATGACCCTACTATTTCTCTATTAAGTATGAGATTTTTCTAGACTATATATGACTGATCTTTCCTCAAGTACATTTGCTAGAGGAGTGGTTCTTATGCCGGTAAGATGTTGATTTTCTCAATATCTGTTTATAAATGATGAAAAAACAGAACATAGCATTACTGATCAGGTATTTTATGGTATTAGCCTTGAATGGGCCAAGGCTGGGTGCCTTCTTGGGCTACAGCAGACCTAAGGGCTGGATTTTTTGCAACTGAAATCCCTTCCATAATGTAAAATTGAGATTAGAGAATTTTAATTATATAAAGAGGAAATGAATTACTATAGAGGGCACGATGCTAAGAGCTATTCAACACAGACTATCCACAGAGATGATAGCAGAAAACAGAGCAGTATTTGAGGTTCCTCTTTTCTGATTCAGTGGAGGAGCTCTGATCTCAGTCTGGCGTCTTCCTCCTGCTTTCTTCAATGTAATTTCATCAAGAAGCAAGGTTCTTATAGATTCTACAATGTTCTTTAAAAAATTAGCCCTGGATTGCTTGGAATTTGGCAACAAAGCTTAAGGAGGGTTGGCATAACTGAAAATTTGCTTGTGTCCCTGTCCTCCTTTCTGTGCAGTCATCCTCTGTTACTTTCTCCAGTCGTGGGCTGGCTGAAACACTTGGCATTGTCGCCCCAGAGAGAACTGGAAGACTCATCTTCTTGGCACAGGTTTCTCACAATTCAAAACATTTAAAAATGAATAACTTCACCTGTCTCTGTTCTATTACAGAAAGGATGAAGAATCTCAGAGTTAACTGTAATCATATCAAGGGGCGGGACTGTACCTCCCCACTGTGCGCAGCTCTCGTGGCACGGGGAATAGGGGGAGTATAATAACAATCTTTTCCACTGGGCTTTGGAATAGTTCCTAAATAGTTTGTACAGTCAGTGGGAGATCTGGATATGTCAGGATGGCCAAGTCTCAGACAGATCCCAAAGCAAAGGCATTCTGCTTAGAAAAAGGTATACACAACGGCATATGGCCTACTAATTAAAATAAGTATTTTCCAAAGCTTAGAAAATGGGGCTTGTGTGCCAAAGTGGCAAATGCTTTTCTAATCTCGTCTCAAAATTTTACAGGTCATATATAAATGAATACTTTGTTAATCATCAGTTTTGCTAAGAGATATTTTGTAAATTTTGCCCCCTTTTTTATTTAAACATAGTTTCTAAAGAAGGGCCTATATATGCCAAACACTGTTAGGGGCAATATTATAGTTATGAAAAAACCCAAAGCCCTTCTACCAAAAGAGAAATTATTTTTGGAAATGTAAAACCTTAAAATTAGGAAACCCCTACTCATTATATACTTGGAAACGTAAAATCAGTTTCTTCCAGTTCTCCAGAATACTGAATAATTTCTACCCACTTCACACTGGCAAAGACACACAACTGAAGTGAATACATAAGCTGCAGACTTATGGATAAATAAAATTTTCTCAGATTTTCTGCTTTTAAAGAAGTACAATGCACAGGTTTGAAAAACAAACATATGACAGAGTTTGTGATTCAGACTGGGTGAATTCTAGACTTCTTGCCACTCCAAACTGTCATAGAAACAAAAGTGATAGTGCAGACTCAGCACTGACTGTGACTGTCCCAGGTGGTGCTGTCTTCCAGGGAACTATTTTCACCTGCAGAACCTGCTGTCTCTACATTTTCAAAGTAAATTGATGGATGTCCTTAATGGGCTTCTCAAATACTAGCTGCAATTCATCTCAAGGGTTTTTGGCAGCTGTGAGTATCTCCAGCCAACTAGTTCTCCTTTCCTGTGTGCTGCTAGTCCTGTAATTGTATGCAACAGGATCAAACTTTAAAAAGTCAATGTGCAATAGTGTCATTCTTCTTACAAGTAGGATGAAATTCAGGAAGATGATGTAGTAAGTGCAATGTTATTTAGATTTCTCCTTAGCCCAACTCTTGGCTTTTTTCTCTGGCCTTCTAGTACTGGCATCTTACCTAGTACAGAGGCAGGTTGCCATCTGAACAGATGGGTATGAGTGTAGGTGGCTAGGAGGACATGTTTGCTCATCAAATGTGTTTGTCGAAAGCAGTATTACCAGCCAGATATATTGGATCAGCTGTTCAGCCTGGGCTTTTAAATCTATGTTTAAAACTGCTACTCTGATAAAAAAATATGCATTAAATCATAAAATAATTAAATGTTTACAACCCTTTGAAAGGTGGCTTTTTTAGTTTGGGAGAGTCATCATTTTTATTTCTTAAATGCCTGGGTTGCAATGAAGACATTATAACCAAGTTTCAGCTACAAAGTTTAAAAAAAATCCTCTGAAACCACAGAACTATATCTGTTGGGAGACATCTAGATGGTACTGAAAGACCCTATTGTAACATTTCATGGGAGTAGAGACAATTAGAAGTATAAAGTGCATCATTAAAACCTATTATATTTTTACTTTTGTACCTTAGACTCAATTACTTAGTGCTAGTAGTAGAGTAATTTGTGGAACTATATGTAGTGAAATCTAAAATCTGCCTTAATTAGTGAGATATCACAAGATGGGCATTAATCAGTGTTTTTAAACTGATTTCCTCTTTCTGTTACAGAAAAATGTGTCAGAGAAGTAGAAGAGTTGTGTATTTTTTTTCAGCAGCAATGTTACCATTTTCTCACGTGAGATACTTCATCTGAATTTTTAGTATGCTGTGCTGCATTAGAAGATATTAAAAAGGGCAGTTGGCTAAGTGAATTAAATCTGTGTTGAAAGGTGTGGTTGCCTCATGGTTCCTGTCTCAGCTGTCTTTTCTTGTGCAGCTTTCCTAGTGCTTAAAGATAAACCAATGGCTCACAGAGTTGGGAAGCTACTAGAAGCACACAGTTAAAAACGTGATGTAGCAGCATTCCTGCATATCATGTAGTATCTAGCATCCCCTCTTTCTTCTTCAGCTTGCCTAATTTTTCCTGCAATCTTTTCAAGGAAGAGCTGAAATGCTGGAAAGGTGTGTAGACAGGAGATAACAGATTGCTGTTCTGAGCCAAACACTTTGGTTTTAGATTTAGATGCTATGATCAGGCTGTGAATGCAATACAGTAATTCTTACAGTTCTCTACATCTCTTATGTTGTTCAAGGTAGCAACAATCAGAATGTGGCCCCCTGACGTGCCATATCCACGAAACAAAAAGCATGCCATGACAGAGCTTGCAATAAGGGCCTTTTAACCTGAGGAAAGCTATTACAGAAATATACCCCACACAACTGACTCCATGATCTAATTTAGATATAAACTTTTAACTGAGTCTTAGAAAATGTAATTTTATTTATTTAATTTTTTTTTTACAGATTACAAAGGTAATCCAAATGGTAAACTGAGGTCTAGCCAACACAATGAACTGTGATATACAGTGCCATGAATCAGTTCTCAAAGATCAAATTAGTCCTATTTTTTGATTGAAACTTCAAGCCCATGTCCTCAGAAGTGTGCAGCCTCTTGACTTCCACTACATGGACAAGCCCTATATCCCCTTTTCAGTGTGACACTTATTCTTTTTGAAGTCTGTTTGAGTGTACATGGCTAGTGCACATGTTGAAACACCTGTGATGGATTGTGATAATGATTTTCCTTATGACTCAGTTACTTGAAGTGTAAAGCTTGGATAAAAATCAAAATATGTGAAGCATCTGGGTACCTCTTGCAGCTCTGGGACATCATAATTACCTAGCTCAGTACTACAGAGGAAAGAGGAACCCACTGGACCCTTCCTCTGAAACTGAAGGTGAATTAATGGACATAAATTAAATTTGTCTTTTGAAGCTGATTCAAATATGGTTTGAGCAAACCCAACCAGTTATTTTCTGGAGACATGCATAAGTAGATTTATTAAAGATATTGTCTACTTCTATAAAGGAAAATGGAATATTTGTCATTATTCCTGACCTGCATTATTCTTCTTCTGTACTGGAGTATATGAACCTTGATTTTCTGCAATTAGAAGTGCTAGCAGATATTTCTACAATTTCCTTTCCAAATGGAGCAGAGGGTGAATAGCAAATGGGCAGACAAATTCTGTTCTCGTAAGCCAAGGGGCTTAAAAGTTTTGTGTCTGCCAGAAAAAGTCAAGGAGCTACACCAGAATGTGCTGTGAGGCCTCTTTCTCCTTTGGCATATACCTTGAAGTAAGTGTTGTTTTTCCCCTTTTCAGTTGTCTTCAACATTAAAAAAACCCTGAATCTACACCTCCAAATCGCTAGGGGTTGTCTGTATCTCTGTTTCTTACTTTAAATACAATGCCTTAAAAATCCTGTGTGCTCTGCAGGCATTTATATTGCAGATAAATAAGTAAGACGATAAATCTGTGCTATTGAAGATATATTTTAACAGTTGTGAACCACTGATTATCTCCTGCCTGATCATATGTCATGCAGATCATGTTAGGAAAAGGTGAGAGAAGAACTATTGCTGAGACCACTCACTTTTATAAAATGTTTAATTGCCTGTGTTCCAAAGTTCCAAGGTCCAGCTCTGGTTTTTCTCAGCTGCACAACCTCTCTCACACTGCTGAAAAATAAGACTCGTGAGAAATTATTTTGAAAGGTAAGAAGGATAAAATTATAGCCAGCAGTAGGAGAGTAGAGACCAGATTACCAAGTAGCTCACAGATTCAGGAGCAAAAAAGCAATATAGAAAGACAAAACCCAAAAAAAGAAGTGGTCAAGGGGGAAAGGATGCTAGCCAGGATCATTACATAATTGGTTCAAGTCACTGGTGTTGATGAAGCAGCTGAGTAATGGCAGCTTGGCACTGCAGAGGAGCCAAACCTGGGGCTTTGCAGACTGACTTGACCTTGCTGGACCAGTGCCTGTTTGGTCAGCAGAGACTCTGAGGGACCCATTGGGCTGGGACCCAACTAATATCTGGCCTCATAGCTCACCCAGTCCCAGTTGCCTTTTGAGTCACTTAACCAACAAGCCCTGACTTGCTACTTCAACTCTGTATATCCTACGCAGAGTCTTTGCATCTGCTGCTGTGTGAGTTGACACAGGCTGGTAACCACAAAACCATGGCTGAAATGCAAAGAGTAAATGTATTTTATTACCTCACTTACCTTGCAAGGATCCTTAAGCAACACGTGAGTGGAGACACACAAGTGGGAATGCTGGTGCCATCAGGTTTCCTCCATCCTGGTGACTGGCGAGGCTCCTGTTAGCACCCATTCGTCAAGGGCCCATGCAGCCCGTGCTGTGATCTCCCTTGCGCTCTTTTATGATCTCTGAGCTTTGATGCTTTCTCTCCCAAGACTGGGAGCTCAAGCAGGTCTGTAAGAGTGCCTCCAAGTCTCTGTAAACAGCTGTGTTATCTCTACACAGAAATCCTACTTCTCAAAACAGTGAGAGGATCAACAGCAAAAGGCACAGTATATGTGGTTTTCCACACCATTATTCTCCAGGTCTTGGCATTCCCAGCTGCAAGGTTACTTGAATGAATCTACTATTCTCTTCACCATTCTTTTGCTTTAAATGCTTTCCTCCCAGCAGCCACTGAAGGTGCCCAAACATGCCAGCCCAGAAGAACTGGAACAAAGAACCTTCTTATCCAATGCAGGGAAAGAAGAAATTAAAGAAGGTGCTGAGCTGGTGTCAGTGTAGCTGGGGAATTCTGTCAGAGTGTTCCTGATGGTTGTGCTGGTCTCTTCCTTTTATACACTTCCTTCTCTTCCTGATGTCTGTTATGTGAAAAAGGACCAAGGTGGCTTAAGTGCTGCTTTCTGAGAGGTTCTTTTCTGGTGCATGTCCTGATTAGGGCAGATGTGTCCTGCCTGCTGAGAGACAAGTGGCTGAGGCACATGCCCTTTGTTCAGTGTATCACTCCCTGTGATGCCTTTCAGGGCATGTAGAGGCTGGGGGTAGTGGCATCCTCAGCCTCATTTGGAGAGTATGAACTTCTGGGGACCACTGGTATCACTTCTTATGCACTTCAGGGGCATACCCATGCTATCTCCATCATTTTCACCCTTTGAAGAATGAATAATTTTTTTTTCTACCGTGACGTGAAAACTTCTGGTTTTTAAACACAGATTTTTCCACACAAGTTTGTTCACTTTCAGTGGAAAAACCCTTTATCCACATTTTCTCTCATAAAAGGTGACACTCGAAGTAAAAAAATACCACAGTGTGTGCTGCGGACTTTGAAATGAAAAATATGTGTAAGAAATCTGCAAAACCCATAAGTATTGTTTTGGTTCTGCTGAACTGCTCAAAAACATTCAGCCTTAGTAGTGATGTAATCTGCAATTAAAAAGATAACTAAAGTGATAAAGTAGAGGGAGGCTCATAACTTTGTATTAGTATTGCTTATGAAAAAGTTATCAGTTGTATTGACTTTGTACTGACTGCTGACTTTATCTGTAGCCAGTACATCCTTTTATTTTATGTATTTTCATTATGATTGCAGAGTGGAAACTAAGCTCCAGAATTTAGGGGGAAATGACTGCTCAAATGCTTTGGTGAACCATTTTAAGCCTCATTCAAACAGGGATGCAGCTAAATGAATGTAGATATTCAAAGCCTGTTTAGAAATCCCTGACATACTGGTAAATGAAAATGACTGTCTCATTCTCTTTTGTGAATGAAATTATTCAGAATAGCTAAGGGGAAATGTCATTATGTGAATCAATTCAACATTTATTGATTAATCCTGCCTCTGGTGTTAGAAGTTTTCCCCTTTCATGCAAGCATATACAAAAATCTCAATAAATTTGAAGACATATTTATGCTGGTAGGGTTTGAATCAGTCTCTAAGACCCTCACAAGGTCACATTTTTGCTTAAGACGGGATTTTAGTATTTGCCGTGTAAAAGCGATTTCTGTGTCTCAATGCAGGAAAATGGAATTTCTTAGAATAAGAAAGACCAGCCTGTAGCCAGCTCTGTGATCTGCTGTCTCATGATAGCTTTGGCTTTCAGCAGCCATGGTTTCACATCATCACTTGATTTCTCCTTAAGTCTTGGCCAATCAGGTGATGCAAATGTGTGCTAGTTTCAGTGCAGAGTATCAACAGGCACTTGTTGAGGTGAGGACACCTCACCTTTCTCCCGGCTTAGTACTTTTTCAGTCTATAAACCATGAAACAAAAGGTGTTCCTAGAAAATACCATCCTTGTGGTTGGACATTAGGGAAAGACAACTTAAGCCTGCCCCTGAGATAGAAAGAAGGAACTTTAAATCAATAGTGGACATATCTAGCACACAAAGCAATCCTTTCTGCCAGTTATCCGCCATATACTTTGGGGACATTATGTTCTTTCCCTGTTCATGGGCCTTTCAAGAAGGCAGGAGGGGACAACGTTTTCCCTTTAGAAAACAATTAATTTTTGTCTGATACTGGCATTTCATTCCTGCATATGGAATTGAGATCAATTATCTTCACCATTGCAAATATGTGCACCCCATTGCAGCCTAGATGATGCTAGAATGAAACTTGCCTTTCCTTCTGTTTGCGGTAGCACTGTCAGGGCACATTTAAACTTGCCTTTTCATTGGAAAATGTTAATGTATGGCAAGACTCAGACTCTGCACCACAATAATTCCAAAGCTTTGGTGAATATTAGGGTTAATTTCATAGCTGAATCCTGTCCCTGTAGATGTTAGCGTAGGATGAAACACATAATCACAGAAGGACTATGTGTCGGTGCTTTTATTGAGAGAGCGCTGAGAATCAGGGGAATATACCCAAATCTGATTCTTATACAACATTGAAAAAGAACAGGTTCTATACTTTTCCATTATACAGCTACTTATTAATTATTAAGCCCCCATTGTTTTAAAGCATGCAACCATGGAAATTCTGGTATACCCTTATTTGATTAAAACAATTGTTCTCCCCCATTAATAATCATCCAATTCTGTCCTACGATTATGCAGGTGCAATTTCACATGAGTCGATAGAAGTTGGAAACTTAACATTTTGTTCCCTCCCAGACCTAACTGACCTAGCTCTGAATTTATTGTACATGCTCCCTTGATTTCAGAATCATTTTAATCCTGTGCTAACATAGCATAAAAATCAAGCATCTTCAGGCTTTGAAACACTTAGTTCTGTTTAATAAGCCATTCTGAACAGATAATGTATTTAGCAGAGGACTTAGCTTCAGATCAATACCAAGCATTTACATCTGATTTTTGAATTTTACCAGTAGTTCTGGAACCTTTTCCTCCCTCTGATGCTTTATGTCCAACACCCACAAGTAACCTCAAAACACCAAAACTGTATTTTTTCGGCACTTTTGTTTTGCATATTGATGTGATTCATTGGAATTAAGAAATAAAAACCTAAAAGTAGACTTTTGGTGAATAGGAACTAATTTTACCTCATTTTTTATGATGGATGTAACTTGATTATTGAAATTTTTGGGTTGGCTTATTGGTGAAAGTTTCCACAGTACTGGCTTAAATTTAATATAAATCTGAGACATATAATTTCATCTTTCAGTAGTTCAGAATTTATTTTACATTCTGTTTGTTACACAGCACATTACTATGAAATTTTTGCCTAACATTAGGTTAATAAAAATCTGCTTGTTGAAAGGAGATTAGTGTTTATTATATCACAAGCAGTTTTTTCTCTTCTACTTTATCACCTGCCTCTCCCTAGTAATGATCAAGTACGGAGTAGAAGTTTAAAGTAGTAAGAGTGGCAGATAAAAAACCCTTAAACGCCTCCTCCCCCAACAACCAAAAAAAAAAAAATTCTACAAATAAAAAAATACCCTCTTAGCATTCTGAAGAATGTAAGTTGTTTTCCTGAGGGTGATGTGTTGTTCTCTGGTACTCACCACAAGTATGAGCAGCAGCAGCAGAAGTGCCTCTGGATTTATTAGTTAGTCTGCCAGCTCCTGTAAAACTACCACATAAATGCTGAAGAAACCTATCTTGCTCTCAGTGATCTTTGCACAGTAAAGCCGAAGAAATGGGAGTTAATCCTATTGACCCCAAGGTTCTCCTCCTTGCATTTGGAAATGCTCCAGGTTCTCTAATATTAATTTGGTTCAAGAGCAGATTACAAAGGGTTTTTACTATTACTGCCTTACTGAATCAAAATGAACGTGATTCCATTAGCGCATTTGAAAATGGTTGGGAAAGCTTTCTGGAACTTGCTCTTAAACCTTGATTTTTAGATTAGAGGAGATCTTGTTTCAGCAAAGGCATTTGAATGCTTGTTTCTTTCCTAAATCTGAGGAGGTGATGCTGTCACCATACCAACTCAACTCATATGTTTTCTAGTTTTTCAGTGTGTATCTAGAGTTAGTTAATACTTGGCAGTTTGCAAAATTTGTTATGGTGTCAAGTTTTCCATGTTCTCTCTCTTTTAAGGCAAAAATATTAAATATTAAACATTTATTTTCCACTTTGATTTGATTGGCTGGGTTTTCTTTTTAAACTGTTAAAAGAGTATGAAGAATGTAGTACATGTCTAGTCATTATTCTAGAGGAGGCTGGTAAATATTTGTAATTTTAGCATCTCATTTCAAATTCTGTAGTCTATCAAACTTCTGCGATATGGTGCTGAAATTTTCCATGAAAAATGTCTGTATCTAACTAGATTTCCCTTTCGGATGCTTCAGCCAAGGCAGCAAAGCTATTTCCAAGAACAACATGAAGAGAAAACACCAGAGACCTTTCCTTAGATGCTGTAGATTCTCTGTGGTATTAGATCAGAAACAGATATTTGGTTTGAAGCTGGGTTTTGGGTTAGCCATGTGAAAATCCTCCCAAACGTGGCCAAGACACAAGCTTTCAGATCTTTGAGGACTAGTATGAAGCAGAATAAAGTGAACTTGAGAAACACTAGTCATTGTCTACCAGACTGTTTTCTGAGTCCTGAAATTAGGCATTCCACTCATCATGCTCTGTATTTGTGTCTCACTTAAATGAGGTATGTTTTTTTGGAGTGAATGGTGTTGGTTGATATTCTTTGATATAAGGTATGGATAGGTTCTCCCTGTCTCTCTTTCCTGTCTAGACTTATGAATTATTGTTGGTTCTGAGACTTACAGAAAAAGCAGTCTCCATCCCTTCATTCTTCCTCTATCCCCTTGCAGTGGGAACCTGCAGAGTGTCCACCTGGATGAAACATTCTGTTGATATCTGGTAGATAGATGGGAAAAAACTTTTCATGTCATGTTCACTTCAAACACGGTGCATCAAAAGACATTTTAGAGACAGGCTGAAGATTCAAGATCTGTCTTCAGCAGATGTCTTCTAGCAGGGAAAATTCACCTTTTTTTGATTTTTTTTCTAGCAGGGAAAAGTCACCTTTTTCATTATGGGAGAAGTCACAAAAACATCACGTCAAGAGGTCTCCAGAGAAGTTCATTTTCTGTTGTCTAAAACCTGTGAAACAATAAGTGTATTATCCAGACAAAAATAAAATGTTCCCAATTTGCAAAGAAGGAAAAAAAAAAGAATAAAAATGCCTCAACTCCCCAAAAGGTTAGCTAAAAAAAAAAAAAGAAAAAAAAAAAAAAAAAAAAGAAAAACATAA
>WBMY01009109.1:162085-272988 GCA_013397315.1 Donacobius atricapilla
TTTTTTTTTTAAGTTGAATTAATACTAATATTTTCTTGTCTGGGACTTTTTGAGTTTGAGAATTGGCATTTCTGTTATTTTCCTGGAAAAAGACAAGTTGTAGCTGAAAGTACTTTTGAAGAGAGCTCTTACTTGATTTTCCTTAGTCTTGATCTGTAGCACATTATTTTATGTTATTTTTCTCACATCACAGCAGTCCATCAGAAATGTTTTTCTTTGTGGTACATGATATATCAAGCTTGATGTTGTGTGTAATACAGAGTTGCATGGAATTTACTAGTAGACTGTAATATTTACTCCATTCACTCTAACAGCAATTGTACACAGATATACTGCCTTGTTTATCTGTACAGTTTTTTTACCACTAGGATATATCCAGAAAGTATATAGCTGTAGCAGTTCTTGTCATGTATTTCTAGAGATAAGTTTTCAAACATTCAAACATGGCTATCATCTGAGACAAGTACACACAAATTACCATGATTTAGTGTGTACTTCTACATAATCACATTTTTCAAGTTCTCTGAGCTTTTAAGCTGTCTGCCTCTTTCAAGCCCTTACATTTATATATTTCTATAATGTAGACCGCACTGTCTTAGCATACCAATGTAAATCCAAAGTAACTTCATTAAAATCAGTGGTGGCACACAAGAAGAAAATTATTGTGAGAGATGACTCTGCTGTATACCTACATTATTTTTATATATTGGGGGTATAAGACATGTCAGCATTATCTTAAATTGATGTCTGTATTTTATAGTCACATGCCATTACTGCTGCTGAGAATAAACTTCTCTGCCCTCTTCCAAGCTGCATCATGCACCATGAATGCAAACTAATTGCAGTAGTAGTGATAGGCTGTAGAAATATACATATAAAATGTATGTTTTATATACATATATATATAATGTGTATTGTGGGATGGGAATGCATTCCCAAAATTTAAGATTGGAGAAAGCCCACATACTTGAACCAGGACTTTGGTGAACCTCAGAGTGAGTTTTTGCTATTGTTTGCAAGCCAGTCTTCCCCTGAAGTAATGCTAAGCATGTATGCTTTATAGTGCTATAGCCTGGTCACAGTGAGATCACAAAGTAGTCATTCCCTGCAGCAACAGAAAGAGAACTCAGGAGGGAAAAGAATCAGATGCCAGTAAATTAATTTATTAATTAACTTTGGGGCAGTATAGCCTTCCTTTCATGACTTCTGTTTCAAGACATACTGATTACCTAAAAGTGGATCTTGAAAATGGGTCTGGGCTTCTTGCTAAAAATCATTCCATTGGCAAAAAAAAAAAAAAAAAAAAAAAAAAAAAAAAGGCAATCACACATTTCTAGCTTGCTGTGCAAAATGTGCAAGATGTGCAATACTAAAGTGGAAATTGGATAACAGACGTAGACTGGCTAAGATGACAAAGTTTAAAGCAGTGCAATTTCAAGCTGCATACTTCTAACATAATATTTTTTTAACAATCTGCAGGAACTTATCTGAATAATATATACTCTGTGATGAATAATCTAGCAAGGAATGGCGGAGAATACCTGAAAAAGAATATGGTAGTGTGGCAACTGACATCATGATATAAATACTAGACACATTTACACCTGCATCAAGAGAGTTTTCTAAAGTTTATGAAGTTTGAGGTCTTTAAATGAAGATACATGTTACTCTCACATGAGAGGGTAGGAGAGAGTAGGCCAGGGAGATTAATTTCTCTGGATAATCCTGTCTTGATTTAAGACAATTTCAGGGGAGGATGCTCTAAAATGAGTCATCTCTCCGTCTACTCTTAACTGCTCCTTTTTCACCAACAAGGAGAGACAAACGTGAGTAGACGTAAGTGAAAAAGTTCACTTAAAAATGAAACATCAACAGGCGGAAAAAAATCCATTATAATCACTAGCTATGAAGTTGCTGAAGCTCCCCCACTCCCTGGGAACAAGGAGAAGGAAAAAAGCGAAGAAGCCCGTTCCCCAAGGCGGTGCGCTCCATCACCACCGCGCGGGGCCGAGGCGCGGCGGGACAAACCCTCCGCAGGCCGGGGCCCAGCGCAGGCCGCCCCGCGGCCCGGGACACAGGGATGAAGGGCGCAGGTAAGTCCTGCCGGGCTCAGCCCTGCCCCTGCCATGGAAAACCGGGAGGCAGGAGCGTACGAAGCAGTTTGGTGCCAGATGTGGGGTGCTGGCAGTGCCGGGGAGCTCCGGCCGGGCGGTGCCGGTGTCAGCCTCCCCAGTTCCTGCTGGCGGCCGTGGCATATTTTATTAATTCACGGGTGTGTGCGTGTGAGGCCGGTGCTGCTGCTTGCTGCCTCCCCCGCCGCCCGCTGGACTCCGCTGGTCTTGGTGCCCGGGGAGGAAGAGAACGGACCAGTCAAGCACCGTGGAATGGTGGCCTAGCCCCGGCCAGCTCCCCACTGGGAGCAGGTGAAATTCACCCTGAAACTGTTCGGATTACGAAATGCAGCCTCTCATGAAACAGCCTCCTTCAGAGCCCAGAGGGAAACAAAAGAAGGCATCTGCCTTGCACTGTCTCCACCTTCTCTGTGAGAACAAAAGAGAAATTCAAGAGGTTTCTGCCTGAGTGACGCTGACCTTAAGAAGGTGCTGGCACCCCCTGACCTCCTCAGTCTGTTTCTGACTGCTGATCTTCAAGAGACAGTAATAGTTTTGGACATATGACAATAGCGCAGATAGCTATGGAATACAATAGCATTTTGGGTTACCCAGGACAGGCCCCTACTTTTTAGATTTGAGAATAAGAGAATTCCAATAAGTGCAGGAAGGTAACTGCAGTGCTTCACATACCTTGTGTAGAAAGAGAGTTTCTTCCCCAGCCATGATGGGTGGAAGTGTACAGGCTTGGCTGAAGGATTAATCAGAATTGTAAAATCTTGGTAGCTGTGATAATCACAGGTTTATAAATACACATACATGGACTTTTAATAGGAGTAGAAATATCTTAAAAAGAAAACTGCAAAAGCAATAGAGAAGTAAACAGAATAAAAAGCTTCATAAATAGGAGCAATGTCTCCTTTTAAAATTGTGGCCCTTTTATTAAGTATATAGAAAGGATCTGGTTCTGGAAAAGTGATTTCTGGAAAGCCATGCATAAATGCATGTGACGTACTAAGGAGCTCATGTGCATGACATACTTAGAGCATTATACACATTGCCATGCACAAAACTGTGGCACTAATCTTTGCTAAAAGCACATACCATCTGCCTGTAACAACTGCTTAAATGAATAAACCTGCATACAGTCAGCAATGCGTCAACCAAGCCAGAGTGACTAGGCTCTGTGCTGGATGGAATCTGAATAAATCAATAACACATAAATTAATGAATTTCAGGCATATGTAGTTTTATGATGGTTGCATTACATTAACCATTCATCACTGTCTTTTCACTTGGATTGTCACAGTCACTTGTGTCCTGCTTAAAAGTTGTGGTAATGCCTTTAGAATAGGGTCTGTCTTCCTGTATGATCAGTCCAGAGGGACTTTGGTGCTGCTTGTGGGTATCAATGAATTACAGCGAGCTGATAACATTAACACTGCTGAAATGACTGAATGGCAAGAGCTGTATGGAGAGTTTTGCTCAGCTCCTTGCATAATTCATGTATAGTTGTTGTCAGCTCTACCTCTTTGATGTCGGGCTCTTTGACCTGTGGTTACTGCACAGTTGGCCACACAGAAGCAGCAAAAATTGGTAAATGGTAAAATTCTGGTCTTGCTTAGTTAGGAGTATGGTTGCATCAGATGAGGGTATGTACATCTGGAGAGACTGTGCTGATAAATAAACTTTCCTCCCCAGTGATATTACTTCATCCTGTGTTCTTACTCAGGGATATATTAATCTTCTTTCTGAACTATGAAACGGAATAGTAGTAGAAGGCTAAGAAAACAAAAAGCACTGATCCCCAGGATCTCTAGTGTCTTCTACTGAACTATACACCAATAATATTCAATACATGAAAACATCGCCAAAAGGCTATGATCAAATTGTTGTCTTGGGTATAACACAACAGTACAATCTAGGAAGAGAAAAAAAGCCCTTTGGTTCTCCCAGAGTGACAGATACCATGATGCAATGTTTAACACTGTTTTTTAGTGTTATTTCTCCTTATGGCAGGACATATATGTTATCATGCCAACCTCACCCCATCAGGAGTCCATCAGGGCTCATATAAATTTTGGATCCTGGTCTGCCAGCTGCAGCTGCTAAAATCATATTCCAGTTATGATCCCTGTGAGCTTCCTGATCATGGAAATGGACTAAGACTGCATGATCTGAATCTGTTCCTGTTTCTAGCCAAGAGAAAAATGGGCTAGTCTTGGCCTTTTAATTTACAGAAGCATTCTGGAAAGAAAAACAGTGAAAAATCCCAATGAACTAGGAAGAAATAAATGCTCTCATAGGTTAACCATAAGCTGGAGAGGCGCATTTCTAGAGCTTTCTAAATTGCAGGGCAAAAGGGAAAGGAAGAACCTGGCACTGAAAACTGGACCAAGGTGTGAGAAAAAAGACAAAGGAAGCCTAATACTTGAGAAAACATGGAGATGACATAGATAGAAGTGATGGAAAAGGAGGGTGAATAAAAAGGAACAAAGAAAATAATAATAAAAAAGATGTGAACAGAATGAAAAAATAGGAAAAAGAGAAACGCAGGCAAGGAGTCGCAATGGGTTGTACAGATGAGAATACAGGAAGTAAGAAACAAAGTATGGGAAGGAAAGCTGAATAAGACCACGAGTCCTAAGGGTCATGTACATTCTGTTTCTACAAGATGATGCTGCATCAGTATTGGCAAGACTGCCTGATGGAGGGGGAGACATCTCAAAGGTCTGTAGACTCATAGAGTGCAAGAGCAACAGGCAAACTTCTTGTGATCCCTGAGGTGAAAAAACAAAGAAAAAAATGCAGAATGTTTGTCAAAACTTATGACTTTCGAAGGATGTACAGAGATGACTGCCAAAATAATAAATATGACCAAAAAGAAAAAAAAAAATTGAAAGTACAACTGAAACAGCATGTTTAGTGTCTTATTTCTATGCTGCATGATTGAAAACTTGGCCAAGGAAATATCAACTTAGCTAACTGGAAAATATTCTGAAAAATATAATTTACTGACAAATTTTATTGTGTAAGAATTATGTATTCTAGTCAGCAGAGCTTAGCTAATAATTTCTAACCTTCTGCCTTTATCTCAAATGGCTGTCACCATCTTGACTTGAATGCTTCCTTTGACCTCCACAGTGGCCTTTGCTGTGGGAGAGTTTACGCATGAGAGAAGAGGCTGACAACACTCTCACAAATCCATCCAAGCCCTGAAATTCAGTGATTCTTTGAACCAGAAACCTTCTTTCGGCATGGACAAAGTCTTACTTGTCAGTTTGGCCATGCTTATGACCTGTTTAAGGTCCACTGTCAGAACCTTTTTCAATTCTTCTGCCATTCCTTGTAGCTAGGCTTTATTCCTCTGTGAAGAAGAAATCTTCAAGAAGAGACAGCAAAGAAAGAAGCTTAACAGTAACCTTTGATACCATTTACACACTGTGAAATGCCTGCCAGGTAATTTTGCAAGTCTGTTGAGGCAGAGTGTTGCAAAGTGCTTGTATGGAGCACATACTAAATAGATAATAATTTATAATTGTTCATGGTTCCAGCAGTTGATTGTTTTCATTTTCTTATGAGTTATTGCAAATATGGAAAAAATTGTTAGGAAATTGCCGATAAATAACTAAAATAACTACATGAATGAAAGATAGAATGGACAGTTTGAAAGAGTGAGTCCACCAGTGCAAAGAATGTCACCAGTAAGAACAATTTTGAAAGATGGCAGCTGCAGTAAAAAGAAACCTTTTAAAACAGTGTGCTGAGGCAGTACTCCAATTCTGGCTCAGAAGGAAGTGCATTACTTACTGAATTATGAGCAACATTCTGTTCAACATCCTTTTTAAAGACAGTATTTTCTCTTCGTGCTACAAAGGAAGGGAACAGAAGCCTTCCCATTGTCAGATGTATGTTCTTCAGCTGAGTTGCCATTGGTAGACTGTCTTAAAATGTTTTAAGGCATATATTTCTTTAAAGATAATGTAATAGATTTTAAAATTTTGCAGTATTATGAAATTACTGTGGGATTAGAGTTGATGTTGATCACACGGAATGCATATGAGATGTAAAGGCCATCTTAGAAAAACAGAACGTAAAAGAAAGCATGTAGATGTGATGGAGAGCTTTGGAGAGAAGAGGTTAAGTAGATGCACTTGGGGCCTTTGCCATCACACAAGAAAAAATAGTCAGAAGCAGTTTGGTTCATCCCATTTCCTCCTCTGCTGTCTGCATTCTGATCTACTGAAAACAATAGAATAGAGATGTGGTACTCTAAAGTAAGCTGTCACTTTAAATAACATACCTAACTTTAAATGGTGAGTCAGTCCAGCATAGGAAACATGCTCACAAATCCACATTCTAATGCATTCTAACTCTGTGGAAAAATATAAGTAAACACTGCTTAAAATTAACTAGTAAATGACAATCTAGTAGCCACTTCATGTATGTAAACTAGAAAACTTTGAACTGCAGAGAAATCTGTTCTATATGTAAACTTCCCCATTTTTATTTTGAATGCTGCCTGCACCATACAACAGCACATTTTATAAAATAATATAGCATACAACAACACATTTAATAAAATAATATAGTAATTGGATTATTTCAAACAAAGCATGTGTTTTTCTCATTTTGGTTTTAATAAGCCACTCTCTTCTAGTAATATCCTGACAGTGGAAATTTATATTTTCTACAGGTTTTTTAAACTATTGTCACAGTTCTTTATTTTGATTTTATTGGTAATCATGTTAGCTATATTTGTAGTTATGCTGATTTTCCATGTTATTTAATCCAGTATGTACTGATACTGAATTGCTACCACAGAAGACAGAAATGAAAGAGGTAAAATTGTGCCTTTGGATGACTGGATAAACTATTTGTATTCAGAAGTGACATCACAAATACCCAGACTTTAACTCCTAGGTACAAGGATTGTAAAGATGTTGGATTCTCAGACGTTCCCTGTCTTAGAATTACCAAACATTAGAGGTTCCAGATTTAAACCATACACTGCATGGTGCTTCATACATAGCCCCAAGTGAGCAAAGAATTCTCTGTCTGGATTCTTTCTTCTTGTTCTGGGGTAGTTTCAGATGAAGGCATTGATGACGTAGCAAACCACATATACAATCAGATGCAATGCAACCAGAAATAGACATTTACAACCCTGTCTAAAATGAAAGATACAATTTTTCTGATAAAACTGTGAGGCAAACAGGGTGGAATTAATTTCAGTGAGCATTTAAATATATATTGCAGATTTCTACTGCCTGGACAGACACCTTAGGTTTTCTTCAGATTCAGAAAAGAGTAATAGTCACCCCTGGGGTGCACTTCATCTCATCCTGCTGTTGACATCTAAAATTAATCATACTCTAGAATTGCCTATATATTTTTGTCATCTCTACAGAAAAATATAGCAAAATTAATTTAGACTGGGGTACCTATATTTCAGATGGCTAAAATTCATTGAAATTAAATAACCTGCAGCAGCTCTCCTCTTCCAAGAGTCCTTCCACTTTGGGAAGAATGATAGAGAGAACATTTTCTTTTTCCACAAGATTTAGTAGTGTTTTGCAGCCTTATGTTTATTTCTTCAATATGAAAAGACCTTTAGGATGTATTAGGGCACTGAATAAATTATAACTTGCTTGAGAACAGAACCCCTTTTTTGCTTGATTAGGATAGAAAACAAGAGAAGTCACTGCATCAGAATTAACCTGGGAAAACAGCTGTGGAACCAGAGTGTCTCTGCTGTGCCACAGGGAAGAGGAAAGCTCAGTAATTCATTGCAATAGAGCTCAAAACTGAGTGAGGTACTTGGATAATCTTCCAGAAATGCTTAGCAATGGGTTTGTGTCTGTTGGTGCTATTCAACATTGGCCCTGGCAATATGTTACTTTCCCCATTTTTCTACTTTAAAACCAGTATAGTCTGTGTTAGCTCTATCTTATTCTAATGCAGACATAAATCTTTGTCTTAGCACAACATAGTAAAATGAAGTCTGAATAACTAAACCTGCTGGGGCAGAACATTCTACATTTCTATAAAGTGTTCATTCAATTTTGAACAAGCAACATTTTTTTTCTCTCAGATTTGACACATGCAATTTTATTTCCAGTGTTTATACATTGTCTGTTCTTCCGGCAAGTAGCAGACAGTGTACAGTAAGCTAGTCTATTGCATTGTAAAAAAATTGCCAACCACATATTTAAGACACAAAAATATTTGTATTAATTAGATGTTATTTTATATTTGACGAGAATTTCTTAGAATGGAGCTGTGAGGCTGCCATTGCAATGGGAATTAAAGTGGATTCAATTTTTTATTGTATGAGATGGACAACAGCTGTTCTTTGTGGAACAGGTGGAGTGGGTTAATAACTGTGTTAGTGCTCCATTCATGTCCCTATTTTCTTTCTAAGGGGAAGGATTGTGCAGAAAAAATGGCTGCAAAGGGCAAAACTTGGGGATTTGTCTTTGCTTAAAATAAGTCTTCAGTAGATGTGTTTAATATTTTCTAATTGACATGCCTGCAAACTTCCCAAAAGTTATCTATTTCTCAATTATTATAAATCGTAATAAGTTTTATTGATCAGTAAATGCCTTCAAGATGTGGTCTCATTGATGTTAAATTATGAAACAGCAGAGATGGGTGAATCATATTTCTGGAACATAAAATGCGAATTCTTTTGAAGATCCATAAAGAGCTAGAATCTAATTCAGTTCCTCATTGCTATGTTTTCACTTCAAAGTCCAATAGTAGCAAACTTAGCTTTTCCCTGGAGCATGCAGGTGTAACACTGAGCATGTAGAGGAAACATCTGAGGCAGAAGAAAGCACTATTTTCAAACAGTTTCAATAGAAGTGCTGCAGTTTAATATATGTACCCACGTGTGACTGGCTGTTTGATATCATGATTGTGTTGAGACGCAGCAAGTTTCAAAGTCTGGTTTGTTCTCACAATACAGAAGAATTCCTTTTTCACAGTGCGTTGGCTAACCTGTGTTCATCTACAAGGTCTCAGGTTTATTGAATAATGCAGGTTCTTTGAAGTTGATATTTTATTCTTACCTCTTAATAGTCTTAATATTTCTTCAAACGTACTATAGTAACACAGATATCCTTTGACCAAAATCTGTTTTTTGATGTCAATGCAGTTCAATATCTAGACCCTAGCCCATTGTGGGGTTGCAAAAGTGGCCTATATTCTTCTGTTGAGCAAAATTTTAATGAAAATGAAGATGTAAAAGAGACAAAATCTCCTATATAAAGTGAAGGAAAGCTCTTGAAAGCATAGGGATCTTGGAAAAGGACAGAGAAGGAAAAAGACTAACTGAGAAAACAATTGATACACATCAAGATCATGTTGAAGACAATAAAGGAAATGTCAAAAAACAAATGTAGATTCTAGCTATTTCAGAGGAGAAGATTGAGAAAACAGAAGAGGAGCCTGTCTCTCTAAAGTTTTCTACTTATGGAAAATAATCCGTATGGTGCACATTCATCCATCCTGCTGCAGTTCACTGCCTGTTGGGGTGTTACTGGTGGTAGGAACAGTAAAGGGAGTTCACTCTGGAGTGAACTGTTGAGAATTGCGGAATAATTCCATAATTAATAAAGGAAGATTTTTTGCCTTCCTGGGGCCCAGGTAAGAGACATCACCAAGAAACTTGCCAGACTGGCATGGCCCACTGATTATTACTGAGTTTGTGACTCTGTATTTAGGGCATATGTACATGTATTATGAAAAGCCTAAGGAAGGAGCATGTGTGTCGAAGCTCCTTATGCTCCTTGTTTACAGGAGCACACATCAGAAGAAGCACAATTCAATATCACAGTAGTGATATTTTTCAGGTACAGAAACACAGTAACTTGAAGCTCTAAAGCAAATGTCTATAAGTAAAGGGTTCTTTTAGTAGCTATTATTTGACTTTACTAACCTTGACCTTCACCATACACACATGCTCTAGGTTTTCCACATTGTAAGCTTGGAAGATGGCCACTAATATGGAAATACACTTAATTTCCTGCTTTCATGATTTCATTATGATATGGCTGATAGGATTTCTTTTTCCCCAGTCTCTTATGAACAAAGCAAAACAATTTTTTTAATTTTTAGCCTATTCTACAACAGTGTACTGGTCTGTACAGTCTATGAGTTATCTGTTTTGGTTGAGTGGAACTAACAATCTATTTGTGCTATCCCAGAATTACAGAGTATGTTGAGTTGGACAGGTCCCACAAGGATCAATCATCCAGTCCAGCTCCTGTCCCTACACAGAACATCCCCAAGGGTCACACCATGGCCCTGAGAATATTGTCCAAACACTTGAACTCTGGCAGGCTGGTGCTGTGACCACATCCCTGAGGAGCCTGTTCCAGTACCCAGCCACCCTCTGGATGAAGAATCTTTTCATAACATCAAGTCTAAACCTCCCTGACACAACTTCAGGCCATTCCCTCAGGTTCTGCTGCTGATCACCACAAAGAGATCAGTGCCTGCCCCTCCTCTTCCTCTCATGAGGAAATGGTAACTGCAGTGAGGTCTCCCCTCAGCCTCCTCCAGGCTAACCAGACCAAGTGACCTCAACTACTCCTCACACAGCTGCCCCTCAAGGCCCTTCACCATCTTCATTGCCCTCCTTTGGACACTCTCTCACTAATAGCTTTGTATCTTTCTTATATTGTGGCACCCAAAACTGGCCAGAATATTCAAGGTGAGACCACACCAGTAGAGAGTTGGGCTGGACAATCACCTCCCCCTTGCCTGGCTGGCAAATGATGAGAAGTGGCTCAGTGAGCACTTCTGGCACTTTCCTCAGTGCCCTTGAGTGGATCCCTACAGACACAAAAGATTTATATGTGTCTCAGTGGTGTAGCATGTCGCTGACCATTTTCCCTTGGATTATGGGTGCTTCACTTTACTCTCTGTCTCTATTTAAGCTCAATATAATTCCTTTTGTTCTAGTCAATTTTATTTCTAAAACAAAAAATAGTTCAATTTAGGAAGAAAACAAAAAAGAAGATTTCATGGTCCTCATTTTGGCATCATGAAGGCCCTATGGCATTTTGGGTACATTTACAATTTCTATTCAACTGCATCACATTTATACTGTGATTCTGGAAAAATAAACTGCCCTCCAAGCCCTATTTACAGGCAACTAGAAACCATTGTAGTTTAGCACTGATGGCTAGAACAATTCAAACAAATAGGGAACAACTTTTCCATGGTACTGTTTATTATTCTGTGATGGTGAATAGCAATCTATATGGATGGATTCTGACATAAGGACACATAGATAGTATCATACAATGTATAACATAAGGAAAGAGTGCCCTGTGAGACATGGAGAGAGGAATTTAGAGTGAGAGAGGAAAATGGAAAACATAGACAGATAGTTTACAATAACTTACCACTTGGTTGAATGCTACTCTAAAGCAAATTGGAATTTTTCTGAGCTGCTGGTAAATTTTGTGATCTTTTCTAGCAGTTCCTTTCCTAGAATGGGTTAAAGGCTTTGTTTAGGTTATTAGTTTCTTGTGTGGAGGTTTGTGCTGTCCTTGGGAAAAGGATTTGTTTCTAATTACTATTAGGAGTTGTATTTTAAAAATGCTTTGATACATCAGTATCAAATACTGGGGTTTATTACTCTTTGCCTCTTATCTCGCTGGTTGCTGATGTCTCTCCTGCCCTGAGGGTTAGAACTGGATGGCTATAGCCATTCCAACTATAACCTCAAGCATCTAACCACAGTGCTAAGTATGGGAACAATGCTCCGCATCATTTCTCTGTAACCAAACTCATTTAACTGTAAAAATCCCTTGTAGAGTAATCTGGAACATAGCAACATGGTGAACAATTCTCTCCATCCTCTTATGCCTACAACTCACTACAATAAGTGGTACATATCTTCTCTGGAGATTCCCTAGACCTAACAAATTATCTGTGCATCAGCCAGCTTATTTTGTACTCCTCCACCAGGCTCTAAAGGCCAGTCTTGCACTTGCTTCTGTGGACCAAAACCAGTTCCATGAGAGCCTGCCTGGATTTCCTCTAACAGATCTGCCATTTAAGAGGGAGCCAGCAGCCTCGGCTGGCTGCACACCATGGGAGAGCCATGGCATGTGCTTAGAAATAAATATTTCAGCCTCAATTCTTTTCACCAGCAAAGAACAGCTTTGGTCCAGCCAAAGTGCTGACCAAACTTGTGTTGACCTAAATTATTTGTTTCAGCAGAGCAAAACACTTGAAGTTAATATACAATATTATTTTTGTACAGCATTTAATAACATTGTAATAATATTTCAGTAATTCATAGTTTATTTCAAAGGTATTCATAAATATTTTGTTAAAGCAAAAGATGGAAATTGTTTCACTCAGGTTAAAAGACATATTTCAATTAGAAACAACATTCTTTTCCTGATTGTGTGTTCATGCGAGGTATATGCATGAATGAGATGGTTGCAGAATGAGGGACTAGCCTCTAAAAATGAAAATGTGAAACAAAAGTTAAGAGCCATCAGGAAATGCAGTTCTGGCACATTGTACATTTTTTGTTGTGATGATTTGCCAGCTTCACAACATGTGGTTGTGTCTGGATTACTTTTTCCATAAACACCATAACAATGTCATGGTGAATTGCAGTGATAGGTCATACGGGTCCTGATCAGTCACTTGCAACGTTTGCATCTGGGTTCATGCTCTGGAGCATTATTCCAGTCATAATTGTACTAAAATGATTTTTTTTCCCAGATAATAGGCAGTAAATTTACACATAATGTTTCAAGAACTAAAAAACTCAAAAACAAAGCCAAAGAAACAAAGAAATAAGCAAACAAAACCTCCCTCTGTTCCTAATCTAAACTGTTTTTTAAATAAATAAGAAAGAAAGAAATGGAAAAGTCACTTTTCTGATGTATTGACAAGATAAAAATGGCCCAAATATTTATTTATTTATTTAATGTACATGTTCTTGAACTAAAACCTTTGTAGGTTTTTATTTATAATTAATTATGAATTAGAGTATAATTTGTAAAAAAATAAACTTTTTTTCTTTAAAAAAGGAAAAAATACTTTTATTTTCCTTTTTTCAAAGAAAACCCTAAAATACCTTTTTGATATAGATCTAAACAAGTCCTTTTTTCTACTTTTTTTTTTTAATACAGTGAGGTGACAAAAAAGGATATTCTACCTACTTAGAAGAGATTGTTTTGCAATATTTGCATATGAAACCATCTTGCTATTCCTTTAGCTCAGATGAAGGCTTAGCTAATCAAAATAGAAGAAGGGCTTATTTGATTCTTAAAATACAAAGACAAATATAGTAAAGCCTCTGTGTACAAACCATAAGTGTTTTAGAATAAGCAGTTCTCATCTTGGTTAGTGCCCTGATTTCAGCTGGGTTAGAGTTAGTTTTCTACCTGGTAGCTGGTACAGTGTTGTGGATTGGATTCAGGATAAGAATGATGTTGGTAACACACTGATGGTTTTGTTGTTGCTGAGCAGCACTTACATTCAGTCAGGGACCTTTCAGCTTCTCATTCTCCCTGCCAGAGAGCATGATGGAATAAAGATGGGAGTGGACACAGCCACAGCCAGGACAGCTGACCCCAACTGGCCAAAGGAATATTTCAAATCATATGGCACCATGCTGAAAAATAAAATGAAGGGAAATTTGTAGGGGGTGGCAAATGTTACTCAGGGATTGGCTGGACATTTATCAGTGGGCGGTGAGAAAGTGCATTGTGCCCCACTTTTTCTGCATATTCTTTTATCATTATTTTCCTTTTCTTTTCTGTCCTATTAAACTATCTTTATCCTGACCCATGAGTTTTATCTTTTTTCTAATTTGCTCTCCCACCCCGCTGTGGGCAAGAGAGTGGATGGCAGCGCATTCAGCTGCCTAGCGGGTTAAACCACAAGAATTAGAAAGCTCCTTAACTCAGTTCATAAAGAATTAACATAACACTGTTGCATCCACTTAGCAAGTATTTCTTGGTCATATAAGAAAAGCATAAATCCTGTTTAGGCCCAGGGAGGAATTTAGAGCAATTTTACTTGGTGAATCTTTTCACATTCATTTGATTTGTCCAGGTTCACTTTTTCTTGTGGGAATTTCATTCTTCCTGGAACATTTCTTCCCTAGAAGTTACCTGTTGCAACCCAGGCTGTATGAGAATACCCACAATACCAGCCATCACCAAACTATGGCCTCAACTTTGTTAATGTTTATGTAACATATTTCTCATTCAGAGCATCTGAAGTTCAGACTTTCCTTACCATTTTCTGAAAGCCTCCTGGTCTCCTCCTTTCTGCAGAGAGCCTCGTTTGCAGCATGTTTGCTGTCAACTTCAGCATTTATCACTGTAGATTTTACTTACAAGTACTGGTATTTTTTTCCTCTTTACAGTATGTTGTGTCCACATTGTCAGCACACTGTTCCCCTGGTGCATATAAGATACCATTACATTCCAGTGAAGCATTTTTAATTGTTAGAGTTCATAACCATGAAAACAAACAAACAACAAAAATTGAGAAACTTGTACTTGTACTTTTCTGGTCTTAAAAGGGAAACATAATATTTACACATGACAATATGGACACTAAAATAAATCTTTCTGCTAAATAGTTTCTGCTGTTGCTTTTTATTATTATTTTAGGTTGCAATTTTTATTTCATGCAATAATTATTTCATACCTCAAATGTTAATAATTCTAAAAATCTTTCTTATTGGAAGTTCATTAACTGGACAATGCAGAAAATCTGATCAAGTCTTCTGTGTTCTATACACATTTAACTAGAATATACTGATTTGGAAGGAGTGGAGGCATGAAGCAAATAAGATCCATCCATGACTGTAAAAAAAATGGGCTATCTTCTCATTACAGTATGAAGCATGAGAGACATAGTTGTATCACAACATCATATTCCAGAGTTGGTCATGCCAACAATTTCTTAATTATTTTAATTATTACAGATTATGTTAGCAAACATGTAAGCTGAAAATGCTTAAGTTTGTAAGAAACTGAGCTGTTGATTTTATTAGCAGTGTTTGTTGCTAGGAGAGAAGCTTTTAAAGCTGCTTGCAGTGTTAATTGCACATTTCTTTCCTGTCTTGCAGAGAATGACATAAAATCACTGATGTGTTTGCTTTAGTTTCCAAAAGCTAATGTAAGGGAATAAAATTTACTTAGCATGAAGTCAATCTTCCTACTGTAAAACACTTTTAATGTTAAAACAGTATGATACATTTCTTCTGCATAAGGACAAAAATGTAAGGGGAAATATGGAAGAAAGCCAGATCTATTTAAATCCTATGATTTAAAAAGAAACAAAATTAATTTTTTTTTTATCAAATAGTAGCCCACAGTAAGCAATGAGGAAACACTAGCTTTGACCTAACTCTTAGTATAAAATATCCATCCCACTGTTGGATAAACACTTAATGCAATGGGTGAGCAGCTGGACAAAGGGTTATACTGAATGTTGTGACATCAGACTGGTGACCTGTCTAGTGGGGTTCCACAGAGCTCCCTCCTTGGCCCTGTGCTCTTCATAATCTTCATAAATGACTTGGAAGCAGGACGGGAAGGGATACTGAGCAAGTTCACAGACAATACAAAACTGGGAAGAGCTGCTGACTCTTTTGAGGACAGGGAGCCCCTGCAGAGAGACCCTGACAACACAGAGAACGGCGCAATCACCAACTGTATAAAGTTCAACATCAGAAAGTGCCGGATTCTGTACCTGGGATGAGGCAGCTCTGGATGTACAGACAGTCTGAGGAATGAGATGCTGGAAAGTAGTGCTGCAGAAAGGGACCTGGATGTTCTGGTTGATGGTAAGTTGAATTTGAGTCAGCAGTGCCCTGGCAGCCAGGAGGGCCAACCCTGTCCTGATGTGCATCAGGCACAACATTGCCAGCCAGGCAAGGGGGAGGTGATTGTCCAGCCCAACTCTCTACTGGTGTGGTCTCACCTTGAATATTCTGGCCAGTTTTGGGTGCCACAATATAAGAAAGATATAAAGCTATTAGTGAGAGAGTGTCCAAAGGAGGGCAATGAAGATGGTGAAGGGCCTTGAGGGGCAGCTGTGTGAGGAGTAGTTGAGGCCACTTGGTCTGGTTAGCCTGGAGGAGGCTGAGGGGAGACCTCACTGCAGTTACCATTTCCTCATGAGAGGAAGAGGAGGGGCAGGCACTGATCTCTTTGTGGTGATCAGCAGCAGAACCTGAGGGAATGGCCTGAAGTTGTGTCAGGGAGGTTTAGACTTGATGTTATGAAAAGATTCTTCATCCAGAGGGTGGCTGGGTACTGGAACAGGCTCCTCAGGGATGTGGTCACAGCACCAGCCTGCCAGAGTTCAAGAAGTGTTTGGACAATATTCTCAGGGCCATGGTGTGACCCTTGGGGATGTTCTGTGTAGGGACAGGAGCTGGACTGGATGATTGATCCTTGTGGGACCTGTCCAACTCAACATACTCTGTGAGTCTGTGATTCTGTGATTAATTAGCAGTTGTGGTTACAAGAAGGGTTGAAAGGAGGATCTGGGGAAGTAGAGGGCTTTCAGCCTGATCTCAATGCTGGGCAGGGTCATGTGACAAATCATCATGTTGGAGCATGTCCAGAAAAACCAGGAGATCAACCCAGCCAGCATGGATTTGGGAAAAGCAGGTCCTGCTTAACTAACCTGGTCACCTTCATTAACAAGGCGACTGGCTAGTGGATGAGCAAAAAGCTGTGGGTGTTTTTTACCTGGACTTTATTAAAACATTTGGCACTGTCTCCCACAGCATTCTGCTGGAGAAACTAGCAGCTCATTCCTTTGACAGGTGCATTCTTCGCTGGATTAAAAACTGGCTGGATGCTGAGGCCCAGAGAGTGGTGGGGAATGCAGTTCTATTCAACTAGCAGCTGGTCACCTGTGGTGTTCCCCAGGGCTCAGTACTGGGGTCAGCCCTGTTTTGTTATCTGTATTGTGACCTAGAAAAGGAGCAGAGGGTTGCTCAGTAAGTTTGGAAATTACATCAAGTTAGGCAGAATTGTTGAGCTGCTGGAGGGCAGAGGGAACTGGACAGGCTGGATTAGTGTTCTGAGGCAACTGGATGAGGTTCAACAAGGAGAATTGCCAGGTCCTGCCCTTGGGTCGCAACATGCAACACTATGGGTTTGGGACAGAATGACTGGAAAGCTGCATGGTGGAAAAGAACCTAGGGATGCTCCTTGGTTATGTAGGAGCTGGTGTGTGTGTCCAGGTGGCCAAGGAAGCCAATGGCATCCTGGCTTGGATTAGAAATAGTGTGGCCGAGGGACTAGGGCAGTGATTGTCTTCCTGTACTTGTCACTGGTACCACACTTCGAGTTCAGTGTCCAGGATTGGCCCCTTACTAGAAGAAAGACATTGAGGTGCTGGAGCGTGTCCAGAGAAGGGCAGCAAAGCCATTCTCTCCAAAGGGAGAATATGAAGCACAGGCACTTATGAGGAACAGCTGAGGGAGCTGGGGTTGCTGCTAAATACTTCACATTCAGATTAGCAATCTCCAGAGGTGAGTGGTCGTTCCCCTTTTAGAGATGATTCATTATATTCCATGTATCTATCAATTAATATTATACTTACCTGTTCCTTTGTGACTTTCTCCATAAGATAGTTTAGTTTTACAATTTTAGTGGCATGTTAAGCAAGAAACTCTTGGGCCTCTGAGGGCAAATGCAAAAAATTTTCCTCAGTAAATAATCAGGATGTAATGTGGATTTAGGCTTTAAGCTGAGCAATATTCTGTTGCTTGTTGTGGTTTAGGTACCTTGTTTTACATTATGCTCTCATTCATCATATATGAACAACTTCACAGCTGTTATTTCCTTTCAGCTTAAGCAAATCATGCCAGTAGTAGCCAGGGGCAAAATCAGATCAGTAGAAAGCAGAAGTTATTTTTAAACTGAAAATTATTTCTTTTGCTAGAGAAAAAAATCTTCATCTGAAACCAGTGTATTTTTGACATACCTTCAGAAACAAATTTCTCTAAAATGTTATTACCTGTGCAAGTATTTCAAGCTAACCATTTACTGCTATGCTGTTAGTCTGAAAAACTCAAAGTAAAATTTTGTGTGTGAGAATTTGTATTGTTCTATATTGTTTTGTTTGTCAGAATTTTTTATTAAGTTGTTCAGATGGATTTTTATGTACTTCTGTTGCTGTATATATGGGATTTTTGTCAGTCCTGAAGACAAAATATACAAAATCTCCAAACTTGTCATGAATATGACCTGATTTATGAAAATTGGTGTGTTAAACACTACAAGAGATCACTTTTTAGTAACTCATTATAAGAGTGTTTTCTTTGTAGTACCCTTCAGCAGAAGATCTCAAGTGACTTAACAAATGGAAATCAGTTAAACTTTTTGTTTCCAGAAGGTAAACCACAGTCCTGAAATATTAGGCATTTGAGAATACCTCAGTACTGTGTGTCATCTCCCAGGGATCATTTCTGGGCCCAGTCCTGTTTAATATCTTTATTGATAATCAGGATGAGGGGATTGAGTCTACCATTTGCAAATGACACCAAATTGGGTGCAAGTGTTGGTGTGCTGGAGGGTAGGTGGACTCTGCACAGGGACCTGGACAGGCTGGAAAGATGGACTGAATCCAGTGATACCAGCTGGGTATCCAGATTTACCAAGACCTAGTGCTGGGTCCTACACTTTGGTCACAATAGCCCTGCCCAGTGCTACAGGCTGGGGACAGAGTGGCTGGACAGTGCCCAGGCAGAAAAGGCTCTGGGGGTACTGGTGACAGCTGCTGAACATGAGCCAGCAGTGTGCCCTGGTGGCCAAGAAGGCCAGTGGCATCCTGGCCTGGACCAGGAATGGTGTGGCCAGCAGGAGCAGGGAGGTCATTCTTGCCCTTTTTCTTGGCACTGGTGAGGCCACACCACGAGTGCTGTGTCCAGTTCTGGCCCCTCAGTTTAGGAAGGACACTGAGTGCTGTGTCCAGCTCTGGCCCCTCAGTTTAGGAAGGACACTGAGTGCTGTGTCCAGCTCTGGCCCCTCAGTTTAGGGAGGACATTGAGATGCTGGAGCATGTTCAGAGAAGGGCAACAAGGCTGGTGAAGGATCTCGAACACAAGTCCTGTGAGGAATGGCTGAGGGAGCTGGGGTTGTTCAGCCTGGAGAAGAGAAGGCTCGGGGGAGACCTTATTGCTCTCTACAACCACCTGAAAGGAGGCATCAGCCAGGTAGGGGTCGGCCTCTTCTCCCAGGCAGCCAGAGACAGGACAAGAGGACACAGTTTTAAGCTGCACCAAGTGAGGTTTAGGCTGGACATTAGGAAGAAGTTCTTCACAGAAAGGGTAACTGAGCATTGAAATGGGCTGCTCAGGAAGGTGGTGGAGTTGCTGTCGTTGGAGGTGTTTAAGAAAAAACTGCATGTGGCACTCAGTACCATAGTCTAGTTGAAAAGGTGATTTTAGGTCATAATTTTGACTCAATGATCTCAAAGATCTTTTCCAACCTAATTGATCTGTTATTTTGTGATCAGATGATGAAAACTTCATAGATGCAACTGAAGAAGAAAATAGGGTTAATTGGAATGTTTGAAGAGCAATGGAATATTTAAAAGGAAAATTAACATCACTGATTTTCTTTTTTCTTTCTTTTTTCTTTTTTCTTTTTTCTTTTTTCTTTTTTCTTTTTTCTTTTTTCTTTTTTCTTTTTTCTTTTTTCTTTTTTCTTTTTTCTTTTTTCTTTTTTCTTTTTTATTTTTTTCTCTGATTTTCTCTTCTTTTTTCTTACTTTACTTACGGGTTTGTGTATTTTAGATACAGTAGAAACTGGAAACCCTGTGCAATGTCTCTTTAAAGATCTGTAAATGACAGAATCAACACTTTAAATCATACTCATATTAAAAGACAGCATGACAACATTTAACAAGGCACACCTCTATCTTTGTGTTTGTGATTGTTAGAAATTGCATTTCCGTATTTATTTTTTCCTGTTTGAAATTTGTGTTAATTAAGTCTGAAATATGAATATTCCCACATATGAACCAAGCCATAGAAGAAGCCTGTGCTACAAGTTTGTCCAAACATCCTGCTGGTGCCGTTGTCTTTGTGTTTCCACAATCTTTCTTAGTATAGACCTAACTCTAAATCTTTTGTCAGTCTTTAAGGCAACCACTAGAGGAGTCTTTCTTTTAAGTGATGAGAATAGTCTATCCCATGGTTGTTGTACTATATCCAACTCACTGGATCTCCACCTAACATGCTGCAGGATCTGTAGCTGGCTGATAGCGGGACACAAGATCTAGTAAGAAGTGTGATTTGAGAATATTCCAACTATACCATTGAGTATAGTAAGTCCTGGAGGACAGACTTGTGATTAAATGGAGTTCAGTTCCTAAAGGTGTTGCAACAACTTTTCCCTGTCATAGATAATGTCATCAACTCACTGCCTCTTGCCTGGTAGCTCCACAGACTCCATCCCATAAAACTTTGTCTGCAGCAACCTGAATCCTCTGATGTGAAAACACTGATCTGATGCAGTGCACGCTCCCATGAATGATTTATGTTGCTACACCCAGAGAAAAAGTATTTTCTTTAAAAATATTAAACTATTAGTTAATGTATTGTGTCTGACTTACCATGCAAACGCATCAATATTTATTTCTCTTTTTCCTGTTATTCCAATGCTACTAACTAGAAAGAGTAGAGCTATGTGAACAGGGAGGTATTAGCTTGTATCCAAGGATGAATTTGAAAATAATTACTTCTGCCATAACTCCTGTGATCCATATGGATAAGGTACAATACTGGCACTAGTATCTACAGGTCCATCTGCACAGAGCCTCATTTTACTGAGGAAGGTATAGCTTTGTAAACCTAGCCATCTGTTTTCAGTTTATTCCCCAGAACCTCTAAGCAAGAATGGGAAATAAAGATAAAATGTAAGGAATTACTCTATTTGATTTTTGATTGTAAAAAATAATGGGGAAAGATAAAAACAGTATTTCAATATTTTATATGATCATTTCAGTTTCTAAAACTATTTAAAGCAATAAAGACATTGTTTGACTATGGTAGTGGCATCTGCTAAATACTATATAGTCATAAAGACCTAATCCTCATTCACCTTGCTGTTGAATGCGACTTCAACATAAGCAACAGAGTGACAGCACTACACAATCAGACTTCCTATATATTTTTTTTCCCATGATAATGCTGAGGGGATATTTTGTTTTGACTCTTATAGTGATTTCCTTTTGGTTTTAGGAGGACCAATGGATATTAAAAAAAATATTATTCCTCCCTCCTTTGTTGGTGGCTACAGGATTCTCAACACATTTGGTAGTACCTATGTAATAGCTTGAGTACTTTTGATTAGTCTCATATATATATATATATATATATATATATATATATACATCAATTAAAATATAGCCAAATATGCAAATCAGTACTTTTTGAGGAAGGGTCATATTATGCCCATTTCTGAGCTAACCTGTTTTTGTTCTTATGGACAATGTTTTTGAGATCAGATTATATGCCTGAAAAGTGGGAGCTACAGTCATGCTTGAAAACTGCTTGAATTATAGTCTCAGAAAGGTATGTTTTGCATGGTATAGGAAGAGGGTAAAATAAGGATATGTAATAAAAGGGTTATCTAGTAAAACAGGTTACTAAGTAGCTGTGTCTGCCTACAGAGTCTCTCTGTCTTTCCCCTTCTAATCCCATAAGGACATTTTTTGGTCTTGCATTGCTTTGAGATTATAGNTATTGTGTAGTGTCTGATATATATATATATATATATATATATATATATATATACATCCATATGCAAAAAACCCATTCTATGAGTTGATTCATAGATAAATAAGAGATTTGGTGCACTATACCCAGTGCACTAACACCCTAACACTGTAAGGTGAGGAAGCCTCCTTGTAAAAGGAGTTTAAGCTATTCCATACAGAGCAGATAGAATATGCAGGGTTATTGTACATTGGGAAACTGTCATCTGCAGGCTTCAAGATGTGAAATTATAATGAATTCATCATATAAATTGCCATTTGGGGATGAAGGGTCAAGTCTTTATAACACGAAATGAGATCTTTCATAGTCTCCTTATAGCATGAGTGATTAAGTGCACATGAACAAAAGCTTGGAGGCTCTTTCTTTTATTTTTGTGGGTGAGAAAGTGAATCTAGTAAATCTGTATTGATGAAAAGCTGTGTTATCTGCAAACCAAGATTCTCCTTCCTTAAAAAGATCCTCAAACTGTTGGAGTCCAGGGCATGTGGAAAACCCCTCAAACTGCCCTGGGGGGTCTGANAAACTCACTTTATAATTAGGTCTTCTTTATGCACAAAATATTAAAATTGGTGTTTTTGCTAATAAATTTAGCAAATTCTTTGACTTGAGTAATGTATCAGACAAATCATACTACACTGATCGTTTGGGAGCATTGAGAAGAAAGGAAAATGTAGGTGGTGTTTGTTTGGGAATTCTCATATGTTCTAAGGGGGTTCTTCAGAACTTAGGATCTGTCCTGTCAGTTATATGTGTATCACTATTTGAATGTTTTGTCAGACTAGCTAGGAAAAAATATAAACATTTGTACCAGACAAAGTGTTAAAAGCTTGATTCTTATTGACTTAGCTTATGTTTCTATTCTGGGGAAAGCTGAACCCACTACCCAAAGTACACTGATTGTGGTGACCGGAGCTCCATTGACTACGCCTCAATTCCCACCTTGCTCGCACTTGTGGTATCAGTAAGGAAAGGAATGGAACTTACCTGTCCTCCAAACCTGCAGCAAAGTATGCATCCTTTTGGACTACCTACCCTGCTTGATTGAATCCATGGTAGTACAGATCTGCGACTACACTCCTTGACCCAAACACCTGTAGAAAGGGATAATATTGAGTGCGGTTATTCTTACGTTCTGCATGGAAGAGTAGAAAAAAGCATAACCTAATCTATTGTGAATTGCTACAATGGTGAGATGGTCTGTTCCTGTTTATGGTGTATTAATAAATTAAAACACTACAATACTGATATTACGTGAAATGGTTCAGTTTTATGAAATTAAAACCAAATATATAATTACTTGATTCTAAAACATTCAATATTAATGGGGAAACATATTTTAAGGCTATTTTATTTAATCCCTATCATTTTAATAATATATATAAAGTATAGGTGGCAAGGCACCAGAAGCAATTTTATACAGGGTACCCAGAAAACAAAAGAATAATGATAAGCTATATATTGAAAAATTTTAAAAAAGTTGTAAAAAAGTTAAAAATGAGAATTTTGTTCTTGAAAATTATCATTTACAAAAAAAAAGAAGTACAGGAGAAAAAGTCACCTCCTTGATAATCTATTTTGCTGGGAATTCTGTTGTGAAGAAAACAATTTTGGTTTTGTGCACTTGGTTATAATCCCCAAATTAACTTTGAGCTGTGCAATTATATTTATTGCTGTCATACTTTGGAAAGAGTGTTTTAACTCATCAAAAATATGCAACCCCCCCTTTCATTTGTTTATTTGCTATGACAGGTCCAATATCAACTTCCTGGCAAAACCACCACATTGATACTGATAGATTTTATATCTGCATAACTATTTCAAATGAATAGCTAGCTATAAGTATAAATTGAAATATCTCAGAGGTGCACTAAGCTTCAAATTTTTATTGCAATAGCTAGTTACAGAGACTGGGAGTTCTCCTCCAACCAAACATCAGTATTAAACTGAAACCAGGCTATAAAGCTTTCATATTTTAGTTAGATTCCGAGCTGGGCTCACTTCAGGTATCTGTGAATGAAATTCCTTGTTCCTTTCTATATACTGAATTAAGCAAGTAACTCTTTGCTTCCAAAGAAGTAGAATTTCGACAGCAACAGTTCATTTTTCCACTAAATGTTTCTTTTATTTTTTAAATGGTTGCTTTTATTTATACCATAATTTTTAAAATCCTTGTCTTCTAAGCAGAAATAATATCTTTACAGCATGAAGTGAGGTTTCCACATTACGGAAGAACCAAATAGCAGCAAAACCAGTATCTGATAACATTTTATTAATTACTATGGACACTGAGATCTAACAATGATCCTGGGGCATACACCTAAAATCAAGGCTGCACGAGACTGAATTTCTAAGGAGGCCCTTCCCTAAATTTGACCTGTTGTTTATGTTGCAGTAGTAGTTCCCTAGCTCACTTGGGATGCCTTTCAAGTGTAAGAGAACCTCTTTCAAAATGAGGACAGGAAGACTAAAGTCTGACAGCTTTATTTGGCAAATAAATTAACAATGTTGGAATGGGGATATAAGACTGGGTCTTTTCAAGGTTTCCTTTGAAGAAGACTTTGGTTCTAGAAACATCTCATCTCAGCCAATAAAAAGACAACTTTCCTCAACCAGGATGCATTCTGTAAGAGCACAGGATCTGACAAATTGATTCAATAAAAATCTTTGCTTCAGCCTCTGAGCTTTTGAATGATAAAATTTCACGCCTCCACAAGTGCAAGAAAGAAGAAGCCTCCTGGGGAGAGGGGCACCTGTGGATGGGCAGCTGGTGAGTGCTTCCAGGAACTGACAGCACAGGTGTGAGCTGTGTGCTGGTACACCTGCAAATGCTTGGCATTTGTTCTGTTCACACGCTGTTTACTGGAGTCTAGGAGTTTACCTCCAGTTTATCTGGAAAATAGAAAATTTGAATGGTGACATTCCATCTCTTTCTGTGTAAACTTAAAAAAAAAAAAAAACAAAATAAAAAGAAAAAAAAAGAAGTGTAGGATAAAAGATTATTAATTTTTTTGAAAGAATTAGAGTGAAATTAGATTGTGGTATCAGGTTTGTAATTCAAGGTCTTAATTGTTACACTAGCCTAGGTTTCCTTTTGTATCTTTTTCTCCTAATAATCAAAATAAAAATTCTAATCTTCATCCCTGTCCTAGAGTGACTTTATGATGCCTGTATCCCCAATTGTCTGTTCTGTATATTGTGTTCTGCACCTTTAAGGTGATTCTTAGCNTAGAACAATTCAGTGAAATATGTTACTCCTATATAATATTCAAAATCTTGCCATGCCAAGCTACTAAAAATCTTTCTAATCAATCTGAACTTTTGAATTCTACAGTCCAGCACTTCATGATGCGAAATGCAAGTTTCTATAAGACGCCTTAACAGTGGATGTCAGTAAAAATGAAAACAAAAGAAGAGGCATTTAATCAGAGCTTTATTCTGTTGAGGCAGTTTTCATGGGTGGCACAACTATTCATACATTTGAATTGATCATGGTATAATGCCTCTGCGCACTGACAATTGATACAAATGAGATAAAAAGGAACATTTAGTCATCAGATGATAACATCTCTATTTAAAATTCTATCCTAAGTTAAATGGGACAATAACTGTCAGGAATTAATATTGAAGAAGAGTAAATCTGAAGCTGCCTCTATGTGTTAAAAATACCCTGTCACTGACATTTTCATTATACATGTCAATTAAATTCACAATTAGTGTTAGCTTAGAGGAATGGTCTGACATGTGAATGGGTCGCAGAATCAGGAGACACACAAAAAAAGAAATTAATAAGCTTCATAATGTGAACATACAATTAAATAAAATTTAAAACAATATAATTAGAAATATAACAAAATGTCTGGTATGGAGATCAGTAAAAAGCTTTCTACTAAGATCTATCTCTACCACAATCTGAAGACAATAGTCTCATTTCTGACTACCATCAAGTAGTCACACTTTCTTTCAGTAGTACATAGAAATCTCTCTTTGGAGAGTATTTCTTGCACAGGAAAATATGTCAGTATAATGTGGGAAAAATATGTTCTGAACAAATACTTGAATGTCATGTGAGCATTTCTTGGGTTTTGAGGGCATAATGCAATTCTATTATTTTTTAATTATGAACTTACTTTAGTGATTCTGTGGTGAATATTGACTGTCATATGAGACATGACATTTTTTTTTTCAGTGGCATGTTTTTACAGATATGTCCTCTGTAAAATTTACATTGTGATTCATTGAGGTTTTTAATCTGAACTGGATAAGCACTCTGCATAAGTGTGGGTGTTTGTTCCTTCTTTTTTCTACAGTCATTAGTGCTGATTGATATCCATGTAGCTGGACAGAGAACAGGGTCAGGAGCAGATATCAGTGAAAACTAACCCAGCAAAAAATAAGGCAGTGGTGGTGGAAAGTTTAATTTAACTCAGTCTGGCTGTTGCATGGCTCCTTAAGTGCTTTTGCCGGCTTATGGGAGAGGGAGCAAAGCACTGATGAGGTATGGTGAGGGTAAGTTTAGAGACTATACAAGTTTATGCAGCTTCAATTGTTCACAGAGCCATACATAGTGTTCACCTTGGAAACCTCTTGTGGCTCCATTACTGCTATGCAATTTCAGAACAAAAAATGCTTTTAAAACTCCAGACTTTAATTAGAAAATTGTTACAAGGAAATAAAGCATAGAATGAATCACCCTGTAACAATGAAGTTTTGTCTACTATTGTGTGCGCTTTTTAAATCCAGCTGCTTTAGCTTACGTTAGCTAACTACATCTTCCTCTCCTTAGAAGAAATAGTTCTGTGCAAATCATCTCAGGAAAAAAGACATTCATCAGTAAGAGAAAACTTATTTTTCTAATGCAAATGCTGGTTTATTATAAGAGCTATAGAGTTTAGCTCATTATGGATAATGTAATCCTTAGAAATAAAATTGTGGCATTAATTTTGAGATAGACTCACATATAAATTAAAACATAAATTATTGGGTAATACTGAAAGAAAAATCAAAAACAAAATACTGCTCCTACTATTTAAGGTTCTGTTCACATTGAAGGGGAGATGAGGAATTTTTTTTCTACACAGAAATAGAAGTGTATTTTTAAAAGCAAAAGGAAAAAAACATGGATGTGGGAGAGACCTCTCTGATCCTAATCCAAGCACCTTTTTACAGGAGGAAGCATCATCATATAATCAATCCTATCTGAAATGCTGTCAGTTTCTACATCAACTTCCTACTTTTCTGCTTGGAAGTCTTTACCAAAATCTCACTCCTTTATTTTTCTAAAACCTCCAAATTTTTCAACCCAAGTTTTCAACTCAAGTGACCAATTAACTTACATGACTAGAGAATCCAAGTTTCTTTGACTAAGTCTGGTTTACTGTCTTGCTTTAGAAAGACAGGTGTCTGCCATGGAAAGCTGGAGCTTCCCTTGGAATGGAGAATGTAAACCCCCTCTCTCCAAATTATTATAATTTTGCAATTAAGGGGGCTTTCAGGCAAAGATATGGGAATAGGAATAACAGTTGTTTACTGGGAATAATAAAAATACAAACGTAGAAGTACAAAAACCAAGCAAACAAACAAACAAACAAACAAAAATCCTAGACACACTGACAGAGTCAGAATATGACCTGACACCCCGACGGTCAGGGTGTTGGAAGCAGTCCAAAATGAGTCCTCCTGGAGTGACAGATGTGATTCTGTTGGAGTAAAGATGATCCTGTAGAAAGGGTCCAGTGGTGGCAAGATGGGTCTAGTCTTCCTATGGGAATCCAGTGGAAAAACAGGTTGGCTGTTGTTCTGAAGGTCAGGTTTTTATCTAGACAGAAATGCTTGGCTGCTCCTGCTGGATGGAGCATCTCACAATGGGATGATGTAATTTTATCAGTTATGCAGTGAGCCTTAATGGCCCATTCACAGAAGATATCCCCCTAGAGGGAGGATGAGTCCTGAAGAGATAAGGAACTGCTCCACTTGGTTTTACCAGTTGTCCCATTAACAGAAAGACACCCGTCCCCTCTACTCTGGAGTTACGAGATAAAGAAAAAGAAACCTCTTTAAACGGTTTCAACAGATTCAGAATAGAATACATGCTTTTGGTTATACCTTACATTGCAATCCAAGACATTTACTTAGGCTCTTGGCAATCTGATTTTATCCTTTTTGCCTTTCCAAGACATATCCTTAATAAACAATGATGATATAACAATGATAACATTAATTACTAATTCTGATTTTCCAAAACCAGGCATTGCTTGGCAAAATGACTAAAGGTTCCCTTCCTTTCTCACAGTATGGTGGGTTATTCAGGGAGTTCAGGGAGAAAAGCAGGGGTGTGTTTTCATGTTCCCAGTTGAAAGCGCCTGCAGTTGACTCTGACAGTAGACTTCCTTCTTTCTATGTGGTTTGTCTTTTGCGTCCAAGTGGCAGATGAGGCGCTGACATAACCTTTAAATTTTGCTTATTTTTGAGCCTTTTGAATAAGAAATATTTACCAGGGAGAATTCCCAAAGTCAGTAAAGATGAGGCCATGTTGTTTTGGCAGGGGTGAGACTACAGCCATGAGGATATGAGCCACGGTGTGCTTCTTGCCCTCAGGGCCAGCTGATAGTCCATGGTCCATTTTAGTGCCAGCTATTAACAATCATAGCCAAAAGGATCGATTGGACTGTAAATTCTGCCTTTATTCCCAAACTGCTGAAATAGCTCACTTAGTTTTTGTTTTCTAGACCAGGCACACAATTCCTCTTTATCTTGGTTAGAGAGGAAATCACGTTAAACAGTAGCAATACCTGTCACTACCCGTGGATGCAGGAGTGTGCTTGGTGAAAAATAAATATCTCTTTTAGCTATGACATCATAGCTGTATTTTCTAAAACCACACACAATAGTTCATGTATTCTGTCCCTGTAAAATGTCATTAAAAGATCACAGTTTTTTAGAAAAGAGAGTTACTCAAAGGAAATATGATTTTAAAAACACCTATATAGTTGCTTCTGTATTTTGTTAGGTTTCCTAGTAGCGTTTTTTATTTATCATCTATTAGTTTGATAAACCATCTTGAATGATTTCTATCACTTGAATGGAAAAAAACGTCAAAACTCTGTAGTCTAATATTCAAGATTCTGTACTCTAAAGAACTACAAAATCACATTATATTTATCAACATGAAAGTTAAAACCTCTCTTTCTATGAACACTTCTGACAAACAATACTGTTCCGATGTTTGCAAATATAGACAAAATTTTGGATGTAATGCAAGTCTATTTTCCGCATGAAATTTACCCTGTGATTTCAAAATAATCGTTGAATAAAATGTATGTTGCTCTCAAGACCTACTTATATTTCAGGGCAGCTATATCTTTATTTTCTTATTCAGTGTTCTTTGTATTTCTTTGTGACACCAATCTTGTAGAAACATAGTAACTACATTTGCCAAAGCATTTAATCTAGGTTTACTCTTTTTATAACAAGCAGTATTCTGTACATTTGAAATATTGCTCTTTGAACCAGAATAAATGCTCCTTGCTGTGCAAACAGCACCATCATTATGAGGTGATAAAACACTTCCTTTATCTCCTTTATTTACATCATAAGTAGAATTAACAGCAGTAATAGCAGCAGGCCTACTCAGGATATAGGGAATGTGATTGAATTTTTTTGTAGAAAATGAGCGTATAGCTGAGTTTAGCCAGCTGATACTGACTCACTCACTTACTCATGCTTCAGGACTTTTTGTCACTTCTGAGATGGATTTACTTAATTTTAAATTGGTCTGAACTGTTCAATCAGAAAAAAAACCCCAGAATTTTTCAAGTAAAATTGTTCCAGCAAATATTTTATATTGTAGAATTCAGCAAGAAATGAAAGAAGTTTGCAACTGCTACTCTACTCTTTTCCTTGAAGCCCCAAATTTACAAAGCAGAATCAGAATTATCCTCCATTTAAGGTGTGTATAGAAAGCATGTGAACTGCATATGCATTGCCGTTGACTTCATCTTTTTGATCACAGACTGCTGCTGACTGAAGGGGACTTACAAAAATGGTGGACTCAAACTCTCGTTGAAGGGGGTGAGTGCTGCAGCCACAGGTATTATCTTGGGAGGTTCAGGATGCAAATTAGGAAAAAAGTCCTCACTATAAGTATATTTCTACTTTGAAAAAGTTCCTGGAGAGAGGCAGGGCTTCTCAAGACCTATGGCTTTACACAAAGCCACGACTGAACCAGTCCAGTTCTCAATAGTCCTGCTCCAGGCAGGAGAAGCAGATGAGCTTTTACTTGATTATTGTTCAAACAAGGCCATGTACAGAGATAAATTCAAACTGGTGTTTCTATGATTTTACCAAATAGCTGAAATTTCATAGCACAACATGCAATATGTATAGGATTTGTTTCACACTATCAAATTCCCATTCTAATATTTCAAACTCAGTTCACTTAAAGGCAGATTTCAGAATTAAAAAAAAAAATACTGGTATGGATAAGGCAGTCATATCTTTGTTCTGGATTATTTTTTTATCTCACCATGTTTAAAATCAATTTTAGCGGATATGTTAGCAAACATTTTAGGTATTTCAGAGAGGCACACAGAGAAGATAATTTATTGTACTGAGGAGATAATGGTTTGATAATGATTTTCACCTAGTTTTAGGCTTACGAGAGTTAGACTTTAATGACTAACACAGCCAGAGACATATGTTAATCAATTATCAAGAAAAAACTAGCACTTTGTGAGGTTTTCCTGATAGCTGTCTAAGATAGAGAACATGAATCACCTTCTGAAAATGCTGGTTCATCCGCATTAGGGAGTTTCCAAGATGACTCAGACACAAAGATCTTAAATGCCTAAACTAGGGCACATGAATACAGGGCTTGACACTGTATGACTGAAAATATTTTAATTTTATACAAAAAAGAGTGAAAGGAATCAAGAAAGCTTACAGTTTAGCATTTTAATTCAAACCTTCATAACTTCAATATTATGTTTTGGGCTATCTTGTGCCAGTACATTGCCTTTAAACTTTTAAAGAAAGAGGCTTTAAGTTATTACTGTGTTTGGAGGTAAAAACACTTCAAATAGTTTCAGCTGCTTTGATCGCGCTTTTATTTTCCCTATGATGTATGCAAAAGAAAGTGTGAAGAAAAAGAAAAGGGAAACTTAATGGCTTAAACTGTCATTATACTGTGTAAGCACATATTGCATAATAATAGCAACAGTGAAAAAGAGTAATGCTGACAACAACTCTGTTTCGTGACAAAGCATCTTGCATGGTCCTTTAGATAAATCCAAGTTAAACTTTCCTTGATCAATTATTCAACAGATTTCATGAAAGGAAAAAAGTCCTTTTATATTCTTATTTAACTGTAATATAAGGTACCTTCATCTACTCTTGGTGACTTGGTCAGAGGCACGGCAATGCATTTTGATTTTGATTGATGTCAACATTAACAGTTTAGTCTTCAAATTTTCATTGTTACACCCATCAGACCTCTGAGATACAAAGGACGACATGATAATATCTAGGCTGAAGCATACATCATGAAGGCAATGTTGAGTTAGAAGAGAAATAATAAATATTTGATCTTCATAAAGACAACAACTTGACAGGTCAAGAAAAATTGTGAAAATGAGAGTCACCTGGCCGTTTATACTGTGCTGTAATAAATCCATTCACTGCACTGGAATAAATCACTCTCTTTAAATCATTGACCTGCATCTTAATACCTAAGTGATGCACATCTATTTTTCAACTAGAGAATAGTCAGTCTTGGTCTAGATATTTTTACCTGGCAATTGAGAAACTATTTTAAATAGTATTTGCTGGTTTCTGAGTCATTAAAGTCAATTTTCCCATGGTAGTGAGGGCATAACTGAAGCTGAAATAAATTTTGAAATACTCTTGTATAGTCAGTATCTAAATGAGTTGCTAAAATTCTATAAGATTCAGCTTTACCTATTATTTTATGTATATTATACCAGTCTATTGGAAATTTTGAGGGATTTTTGTAATTATAAATCTAAGCCTGAAGAGAAAAATATATAGGCCTTGCTGCCTAATGATATCTGTTTTCAGAATGTAAGTACAGGTTTTGTACCCATTAATAAAATCTTATTGCAGATCTCAGTGTATTGTACTGACATATCTCATATGTGTTAGATAGGCATTTGGCATATATATGCAAGTGTTGCAAAGTAGGCAGCTGACAGAGCAAAAGCACCAGAAGGCAGCAGTTTGTTTTGATGTGCTGTATCTTCGCCATCTGGGGAGAGAGGTACTACTAACAGAAGAAATACAACTTAAGCTATTTAAAGAATCTCACAGCAACTACTGTAAAAGTATAAACTTGAAAGGCATAGCCATTACTGTTTATTGATTCCTTATAGAAAGATTTACTCACAGTGCTTCTGAATTGAATTCCTGATTAATAAATTCCTTGGTCACATTTGCTAAATATTCTCTTACTTCCTTTTAAAGAGTTTGGCTCTCACAGCTTTGGCATTTGGGTCCATAATCACATATTTGGGTAAAATGAATTTAATAGTGCATGATTTATATGACGTTGTTGTTGTTATGTTATATATGTATATTATGGAATTTGTCTTAATTAGCATTATTGCTGTATGCAGAATCCTAATAGGGTGAGCAGCTCATTCTCACAGGGACAGTAGGGGATGCTCATAAGCAAAAGACAAATCCCAGCAGAGTTACATTGCCATAGAAAAAAGCAGTAGCCAGAACTTTTTTTTACCAATTCATTCAGAAACATAACAGACATTTTTTTGGTGACAAAAAAAAAAAACCCAAGAAAAAAGAGCAGGAGGATAAAAATACACCTAATGTGTCTGATCTTGTAATAAAGGTTCTTATTGAAGTCTACTGTGTTTTTCATATGGGGTCATCACCTCAGAACAGCACATTCGACTCTTTTAAGATTCAGAGTGGGATAAAATAAGATGAAAACTAGTCAAAAGACTAAGAACTTAAAAGAAGTGGCAACTGGATACGGTGCCCTTTAGAAAGGGACTAATGCACAGAACAAAACAGGCCTAGTAGCTTTTTTGAGATGTGAAATAACCTGTGAGTCTAAAGGATGGAACAGGTAGGGCAAAAGAAAGTAAATTTCACTAAAAAAACCCCACAGCCTTTTATTTTACGACGAGGAGACACGTTTCTAAACATTTTCTCATGAAAACAAAAAGAAGAAGGAGCTTCAAGGAAGAGATTCACTATGGCTTCAGGAACTAAAACTAGCTCACTCCTCATGGCAAAAAACAAGAAAAGTGACAAGGGACCATACCCTCTTAAATAAAGGAAGGTTAATGTATCTTTACTTCATCAGTTCACTTATAGAGATGCAGAATTCAACAGGAATTATATTATTTTTTCTCATTCTCTGTCCTGCCCAAATAAAAAGCTGACATATGTCTTGTTTGCAGGCCTTGTTAATATATATATCTGCTCTTGTTATAAGACATGGCTAAATACACAGATGAGACAGGTTAATGCATAGATTTTAGCAAGTGCGAGAATTTTCTCTTCCTGCCTTGCAGCTAGCACAAAGATTTCCTCTAAAAATCTTATTTCGCATCTAAGGTTGTGGCTGTGGAGTTGCAATCTATTTTTAGTGATTTTAACACATACTCTAAATTAAAAAATGGCAAGGATTTAATTCAAAAATGCCTAGTGAGGGTTACTTGCAAATACTATTTTTGCCTTATCTTACTACTTAGTGTTATTTTAGCAAGCAGCTGGTGCAAACAGGAGGGAAAATAGATGTGCTTTAATGGCCTGTCTGGCTGACTGACTAGTGAGTGCTGTTGAAATGTGTGGTGTTGTCTTCATGAGTGAATTGAGCAAATGCAAACTGTCAAACCAGTTAACGTTTCCTGTCCCCATTGCTCCGACTTCCAGGCATGACAAACACTGCCACTGTGTTGCCTGAGCTTTACCTTCACCTTTTCAATGAATGAGGGTCACATATGTTATTGCTCAGCCACTATGCTATGTGTCCCTGGAAAATGAGAGAAGTGTTGTTGGTGGCACAATAACCCTTCTGTCTCTGTGACAGCATGTAAGTCTCAACTTTAACTAAACTCCTAACTAAAACTGGAAGTTGCTGCACAGTGAAAGAGACTGTGAAGAACCTGTGAATCTCTTGTTGCATTCAGCACAGGAGTGTCTTGTCACACTGGCGACTCAGTGCTTTCAGAAAAAGGCCTTGTTTTAGAGCAAGGCTGGACACCAGCTATTTCTTCTTTAGAATTAGCTTCACTTGTCCCTGAAGGGAGAGTTTAAGTTCCAGAGTGTTCAAAGTTATTGTACTATGTTGTCAGTATAGAGCGCCGAGAAGAACATGAAATCAGAAGTTTAATCATCAGTATTTGAAACTATATTTAATCAGAAATTATCTATGTCCTGAAAATATACATGAAAAAGAGTAAAATCAGAATCTAAAGAAAATTTTACTATGCTTTATGTTTAAATTAATATTTTTGTTAGTGTTTTGTGTCAATCGACTTTAATATTTAAAACTCTATTTATCTTTTTCCAGAGAAGTAATTTAACTTTATCTAACATGTTTCCTTTTTAGAGGGAAGCTTTGAAAGAGTTCCCTTGATGAAACTAATAATTAACCTAGAGTGAAAGCCAAGACTCATCTTTGAAAAAGAGAGCTTGAACAATAAATAGAGAAAAATAATAGAATATAGATGTCACAGTTAAAGGATTATCGCTTTAATTAGGAAGACTTAGCACTGTTGGATAATGGTTGGCAAGGAGAAAGTGAGCAAACCACATATTACTCAGAAGTAGCCTATAAATCTGTACAAGCTGTTTGGCTGACTAATTTCTTCCCCAGAGCTCTGGGTAACACTAACACATAGACTTCCTGCAAGCTACAGGCTTTCTTGGACACTAGTTTTACTACTATTCCGTGTTTTTGACTTTGTATTACTTCTCAGATATTTTTAAAAAATTGACTATATAACCTGTGCACTCTAGTTAACACTAGAAAGGTGAAGGTAATTAAATTCAGTCTTTTCCAGACAGTCAGTGTTGGAATACAGTTATGTCACCAAAACCCCCACCTTTTGTGTCTGAGGCTGTCTGTACGTTTGGCTCATTTCAGTATAGCTACATATTGTCATTCATATGACTAAAATGGACAATATCTTATGAAATATATGTGACTGAGCATACACTTCACAGTGTGTATTTGAACATTTCAGTAAAAGCAAATTTGCTGTGATCATCTATGTCATCCAAATGCTCAGTGAAAATAAACAAGAAAAGTCTAAGAATAGTATCAAATTTAATTTCACTTTCATTTTGAATGCATGCTCTTGCTATGTATCCTCTGTGCTTCAGAAATTAATCACATCAACACAGGCAAGAGCTGTTCACATGGGCAGTGATTCCAGTTACAGGTGATGTGTAGCTCTATTTTGCTCCTTTGTTTTTGCATGTTAACGTTTTGCCTGTAATAATCTTATTTAAATAACCTAAATAACGCCCATCATTGTGTTTTAATAATTACCATTGGCACATGACTAACCCAGTCCTACTCTGCTACTCTGGCACATTTTTCTGTGTTAGACATGCTACTCTTTGACAGTCATGGCTCAAGTGCAAACTACTCTGATTGAATAAGTGTATGCTAATGTACAATTTAGGTGCCATAGCTGGACCAAATCTAGACATTTTTAAAAATCTCTGAAACACAGTGATTTTTCACTTCTTGTCATATACTCTAGAGTCTTCACCAGATGATGTCATATCCAGCTTTATTTTTTTGCTAAGTTCTTTTTTTTTTTTTTGAAGTAAGCATCTCTCTTACAGGTTTTTAATATGAAGTGCATAGATAACAACGCTGTGAAGTGGTAATAAAAAAGAAACTGTTTCATTTTTGGGACAACATTGAGATTCCTAACAGTCCTCTGTATTTTTCTGGTGTAGATAAAACAGACTTAAAAACTGATAATATACACCAATCTGTATATGAAGAACTTCATTGCTCTTTATGTGTAATTCTACCCTGCTCTTTTCCACAAGTTCAAAACGCTGATGAAAGGCTTCTCTTTTCCAGACCTGAAGAGAAATATAAGTAGCAGAACTTCAAGATGAGGAGAATACATTTACCTGGGGTAGAGTGAACAAACTTCGTCATCTCTGGCAGACTTAATAAACTCTTTAGAAGAAATTATTCATTATACATTTTAAAGTGCTATGGTTAATATGTGTGAGTAAATAGAGCCTCTCACCTCCACTCTAAAATAAATAAGCTTGAAAAAAACCTGCACTAATGAAATAAAAATTAGGTCAATGTAGTTTTGGGATCAAAGGGCAAATCTGCAAACGTACTTTATTGCATGGATGTACATTTAACTGGAATAGCAACAGAATGCAGACCCCTTGAAGGAGAGGGCACATCTGTTTTGGTTGCTGGGTCTGTGAGTATTGTTAGGTAGCGGAGTCATTCTGAAACACTGTATACATCCAACTGTACTGTACATCATTTATTTATTACTAACTTTGGAGATAACACTTAATAGCTGAACAACCTTATACCTTAGGTCTCATAAAGGGAGACATATTTACGGGGGCCACTAAGTTTAAAAGTACAGCACACTCAGTACACAGTGGGTGATGATCCCAGAGAGGAAGCATGAAGAGGATAGGTCATTTATATACTTTTGGCACCATTAATTTTAATTTGAAACTTGGCTTTGAAAGAAAAATTGAAATGAGCACATAGGACTTCGCAAAAAGTTGCCTTGAAGTCTGAGCCTACCCAGAACAATGATCAGGGCTCAGACATTGAATATTAAATAACTTGGAGATTTGAGCAGGTCCAAGCCCCTGTCATTCAGCTGTATCCTGGTCTGCCCCTTTCATTAAGCGCTTGAGAACACCATTGCTTGACATGGCACTTCAGGAGAAATGAAGGATATTGTATGCCACATGAGAGGGAAACTCTGGGGCCAGGAGTGCCACCACTCTTTTTTAGAAGCACTGCATGGGGGTATTTGAGTGTATTAGTGTGTGAATCCAGTTACTGGACTTTATGGGTGTAGCCCCTAAAGATGATAAAGCACTGCCTATGTATTCCTGACCCGTTGCTTCCCGCCTTCCACACCTACTTGTTGCACACTGCTTACATGGATAGGAACAAAGGGAGTAGGACAGGGAAGAACAGTGTAGAATAGCACCTGGAAGAGAATGAAATGTCTAGTTAATAGCTTATGTCGATAGTAAGGATCAAAGAATTTATTCAGCCCTATAATAATCCATATGGATAGTTTTGTGTATCTAGTTATTACCAGATGCATTACCTCAAATGTTAACATATGACACTAAGGTAATTTATAGACCAGCACTTTTATGACAAGAACTTAGATTTCTAGCAATTTATTTTCCTGCCCTGTGAAAGAAGGAAGACGGATCTCGACAGTTTTGACTGATGAGTCAAATAACTGTGATGAATCAAAGTATATTTCTAGCTGCCACATATAATGTGCTAACTATAACGTTGCTGAACAGAGATATTTTGGTAAAATACCAGCAAAAGAAGGAACTGGAACCACTCTATTTACCTCTTCGGGCTCATCATCACTGTCCTAGTTTCAGCTAGGATAGAGTTAATTTCTTCTCGGTAATTGTTACAATGCTGTGTTTTGGATTAGGAATGAGAATGGTGTTGACGATTTTTGCTAAGTGGTGTTTATTTTAAGTCAAGGACTTTATTCTTCTTGTCTCATGGTCTGCCAGTGAGGTGGTATGCAAAAAAAAATAAATTGGGAAGGAACACAGCTGGGGCAGGTGACCGGAACTGACCATAGGGATATTCCACACCACTAAATGTCATGCCCAGTATATAAATTAGGGGGACTAAGCCAGAAGGGGAGCCTATCTGGTTTTGGGAAGGGACTTCTGGCATCAGTCAGCAGGTAGTGAAAACTTGTGTTGTGCATCACTTGTTTTTTAACTTCTAATTATCATAATTGTTATTATTTACAATTATTATATATTTTACTTTAATTTCAATTATTAAGCTGTTCTTATCTCAACATGTACATTTTACTTTGATTCTTCTCCTCATGCCACTGGCAAATGCATCTGAATGTGTCTTCTAGGAGGCCTTTGGCTTCTCTGTCTCACTGCAGCATGTTTTTCCTGTGTCAGTCTATGGGTGTATCAGGACAGACAGCTGTTTTCCAGTGCATGGAATCTCAGCTTGGGAGAAAGGCTCTAGCTCTGCCTTTGAATGGTGAAAAGCCACTACATAAATGCCTGGTTGCTGTTTTTCTGTTGCTGTTTGTTACTGTGGATTATACTTCAGCTCTGAATTTCTCTTTACAGTTAATGTGTAGATTTTTTTTTTTAATTTCAAAAGACTAGATCAAAATAACTGATGATCCTAGTCCTTTTTCATTTATCGTGTCTGTTTAAAATCTTTTTTATTTTCTGAGAAAATGTGTGTACACACATCAAATGGTTTTTTGAAATAAAAAGCTTTTCTCAGTTCATATCTTGCCTAGATTTTATACACTCTCCAACAATAAAGTAGCTGTTGATTATTGCCTTGCACAATTGCAACAACCTCATTAGTTTCACTGTGTAGCTTACAGTAGTTTCATGCCAAATTAAAAGTACAGGTCAAAGGACTAATGTGAGATCAAACTGTAGAAGTTTGAATCTCACCTGGATCCAGCAGTTTATAAACATACAAAGCCACTTCATACAATATCCAAAACCAAAAATTCACATTGGATATAATTAGGAATGTTGTTTGGTCTTAGCACTAAGGCTATGGCTGATATGTACATTATTATGAAAATGAGAAAGTTATGATTTATTATTTGCATGCTATTTAAATGCTGAATGCTCATCTAGGGTTACAATGGTAGTGGGAAATGTTAAACAATTGAAACAACTAATATTTTTTTAAATATTACTGGACAATGAGTCCATTTTGAAGGATACTAAAAACAAGGTGTTCTTTTCATTATGTGGAATACATTTTTGGTCACGTTCAGTGTCTAGTTTTGGGTAGGATAATACAAACAGGTACTCTCACTGTGGTCATATTTTAATGAAATAAATTGGATTCTTCCTATACCCAGAACATGTTAAGTGTGGCATCAGGTGCTGATGAGTCTCTCTGGAGAACAAAGAGGGTGATGAGGATAAGAGAGGCTCTTGTCCAAGCAGGTTGAAAGATCTTAGCCTGTTTAGCCTAGTGAAGGTTTCCAGAGGACATTATTATTCTTTTCAGGTAAAAAAAAAATATAAATCAAGTAGGTGGCCACTTCTGATTCCTGCTGAGGTCTCTTTTCACGAGTTGTGCCATGGGGAGGTGGGGGGAGAAGGCACGAGCAGACTTGATAAGCCCCATCTCATCTTTCCCTTGCATGATAGCGTTCCCTGCATGTCAGCGCCACAACTTCTTCCTGCCCTGTAAACCTGGTACATGGAATTAGGGATATGAGGGGCAGCTTTCTGGAAACAGAGGCTGGACAGAGTTAGAGAATAAAGTATGTATTTATTGGAAGGCCTCCAGGATCCACCTTGGGCAGGACAGGAGCCTGACCAAGGCTGTACCCAGGGTGGACCAAGAATGGTCACGAAATGGCTGACTGGTCCCGAGATGTTACATTCTTGTAAGTTTTGGTCCATTTGCATATTGGGGTTTAATTGTCCAATTACAACTTCAGGTTGGGAGGTCCCATCCTTCTTGTTCCTCCCTTCAGTCCACAGTTGTTTGTGCTTTTGAGCTGAAAGTTGTCCTTGGTCTCCAGCAGGAGAAGAATTTGTTTTGTCTACCTACTCTGAAGAGAGCTTAGTAACACTTAATATGAGGCTCAGAACTACATCCCTGGGCAGCACAGAATCTGAAAATATGAAAGCTAAAACTTAAGGCATCACTCTGATAAATGATCACCTGAGTAAACACCAAGGAGGCAGGAAATTTGCTCATGAAAAAGAAAAATATTATCTAGAAAATGTATAAAATATTATCTAGAAAATGTATCAGAGAACTGATGAGAAATAGAATAAGGTTGCTAGTAAACTGAGAAATAGGTTTTCTGAACACTTTTTTGTTAATACAGTTTTATGCTGAACTGATTTAAGGAGGGTACTCAAAGAAATTGTGAAAATGATTAAAAGACATGACTAAGGGGAATTGATTGAAATTGCCCCACTTTGCAAAATGTCAACCTGTTTCTAAATACATTTTCTTTTAATAATTGAAAAAGTTCAGTTTTCAAAATGATACATTAATTAATGTAACTACACAAGATTTTTTTTTTTGCATAGATGTTTATGGATTTCTTCTCAAGTTTATAAGCATTTGTCTTTATCTTCTTTTCTCTTACTGAGTCTCTTTTCTCATTTATATGAAAAGTTTTTTCTAGCATGTATATACCTTCCATCAAAAGGTTGAAAAGAAGCTGTTCCTCACTGACTGCCTACCACTGGAAAACTCTCTACAGATGTGAAAGACTTAAGGACATTCAAATTGAATAATTGAAATGAACTTATTTTATTTTATAATTACTTTTAATACAATGGCTTTTTTTCTGTTTGCAGACAATAACAGGTTTTTAAGATATTCGCAAGACCTCTGTATGGTTGAATGTCTCAAAATGCAGACCCTTCCTATGACTGACACACTTAAATTATTTTTTTACCATTTGAAATCCACATATAAATAATCTGCTTCACCAAACAACTAAAATGGGAGAACCCAAAGGAGTAATTTAGATTTTAATTTGGTCAGATATATGCAGACAATACACCTGCCTTACCATCGAAGAGCATTAATGGAAACAAAGGCAAATTTGCATCAGCCTCATGATGAATAAATTGTAAATAGTTGCAAAGTATTTAATTAGCAGGTTCATAATAAAAGGTTTTAATACACACTACATTTCTGAAGCTATGTGAAATAGAAAGTACTTACCAGAGGTAATAACTAGTTTAATTTCCATCCATAAGTATAGCAGCCATTCTTTGCAAATTATTGTGCTTAGGAGCTGTGAAGTGAGACCATTGAGAGGAAGTCTCACTTCAGTTTGAAAAGCACGTATGTGAAAATGTAATTCTGTCCCAGTGTGACCCCAAATCACTGAGATTAACAAGGATTCCTCATTGACTTTGGTTGCATTGGTGCTCTTCAATAATATACATACTGTTTAAATATACTAGATACAGCACAGTCTTAAAAAGTGGTAATAATGCTCATCACCATCGCTGTAAAATAGTAAAGTACTGAAATAAAGCAGTATAAGAGCCCATTAAAAAATCTAAGCATCCAACATTTCAATAACATTATCATATTCATATACATAATCAGTTGTCTTCTACAGCAATGCAAGACGAGTTTCCACAGAAGAGTAAGACAGAAACATATAATTTTCCCTTGCTGGAGGGTATGATTCCATAGGTGTTAAGAACTTTAATGGAGTTACACAATTTTACTTGAGGCCATTATTCATAGAGTCATTAAGGCTGGAAAAGACCTCTAACATGATCAAATCCAACCATAATTCCAACGCTGCCAAGTCCACCATAAAACCATGCCTTAATTTTGTCCAAAGTGCCCCATCTGCATGGTATCTGAAAACACCCAGGGATTGTTACTCTACCACTTCCCTTGGCAGCTTGTTCTAATGCTTGACCACCCTCTCAGTGAGGAAATTTTACTTCATGTCTAATCTAAATCTTCCCTGGGACGCCCCTAAGCCTCCTTTTCTCCAGGCTAAACAAACCCAGCTCCCTCAGCCACTCCTCATCAGACTCCTGCTCCAACCCCTCCGTCAGCTTCATTGCCCTTTTCTGGTTGTGCTCCAGCACCTCAGTATCCCTCTTGTAGTGAGGGGCCCAAAACTGAGCACAGGATTTGAGGTGCAGCCTCACCAGCGCTGAAAACAGGAGGTGACCACTACTCTAATCCAGCTGGCCAGGCTATTTCTGATATAAACACACCTCTGGCTTTAATATTATAAGTAAAAAAGTAAATTAAAAGAAAAATGCATTATAAAAGGCCTCTTCCTAAGAAGTCTAAAACTATAAAGATATTTATAGTGTAATAAGAAGGTTATAGTGTAATAAGAAGGGCAAATTACACCTGGGAACAGATGTGAGGTTTTGCTCTGGTGGAGAAAGTTTAGCAAAAAAGAATTTGGACTTTTCTAAATATCTCTAAATATGATATTGCAATAAGCAAAAGGTGTGATTCATATATGTATATACAAAATTTCCTTTCTCAAGTGTTAGATAACTAGTTTAACTCTCTCAGCATCTAGACTACATGAAATATCAGAGTAAAGGATTTAACAGCTTTGATGATCTGCTTCTAAGTTCCAGGAAAATGATAGTTGTGGCTGAAAGGATACAAGAACCTTCACTGGTAGACTTCAGACAAAAATGCCAATTTCAGGTAATATTAAAAAATCTGTCAAGTGCTGAAAGAATGGTGCAGTCCTTAATAGAAGGGGAAAGACTGAAGGAAGAAACCTTGGAGGTTCATTTAAGCTAAATCACGCTGCTGCCAGTCTGCCATGTACTTAAAATGCCCGCCACATCTCTCCTGTTTCATTCTGCCCTTGGGACCTCCTCTTTCTGGGCAAGGGTACAAGGTACAGATATCAATTTCTGTGACTGCAGGTTAGAATTGCCTAGATCAGGACTTCTCTCATTTTTAATAATGCCCAAAGAAACAGAAACCCTGAGATATGGTAAGGAATTCAATATAAGGACACAGATAAGAGAAAGCTTCAGGAAATAATATGTTAATGCAGAGATGAACTAAAAATAGCCCACAGACCTCTAAACATCCTTCGCTCATCACACTTTTCCATATTTCATTCAGCTGAATGCTAGAATATTTCTTACACTGTAAATTATTTGAGAAGCTGAGCTGGTAAATTTGCTGTTGATAAGCAGCTTGAATATTCAGAAGCAAGAGGCCAGAGAGAATTGAAACTTCATGTTCAACAGAACAGACTAGCTGTGGTGCAGCAGAAGGGCTAGCACTAGTGAGAGCAATCTTCACAATGAATTTCTAACTCCTTTGGTGCTATTAATGAACTCTTCACCAGTCCTGAGAACAGAATATTCCATTCTATCAGAGTATTAAAAAATTATGCAAATGAGATATGGAGACCTAATTAGAGTGCAGAAATCTCATGGTTCAAGGAAAAGTTCACTTATGTATCAGTAATTATACAACAGCCTTTTTTCCTAACAGGCTAAACCAACTCCATTTCATTGTAATAAGTATTATAATTAAAACAGCTTTTCAAACTAATAATACATGAAAGAATATAATAAAAAATATAAAGTCCAAACATCTACAGGATTTGTTTAAAGACCTGGGAAGCATGCAAAATAGGAAGAGAATTATTTTGATGCAGATAGTATAATAATATATTATTTTTGACAACAGAATGTTGATGACAAATCCAAAATATACAATATCAAAGTTGGAAAGGTCCTGTCAGGACTAGATCCAGAAGATATCCCACATTTTCTTTCTTGCTTTTTTTTTTTTTCGTCCAAAGCTGTTACTGTTGATTAGCAAACTGTTACTGATAAGATAAACAGTGATTAGTTGAACTGTCTTTTTTTCAGAGGCAAGAGTGCCCTCTGATTAAAAAAAAAAAAGAAGTTTAAGCAAAAAAATTGTAAGAAAATGCATATAAATGTCATTTTCTCCATGCTGGTCCATGTTGCAGAAGAAAACTGAGAAAGTAGTTAAAAGTCCAAGATATGTACGTTACATATGTAATTTTTTTTGTTTTGTTTGGTTGGTTGTTTTGTTTCATTTCAATAAAACTTGTTCCAGCTTCCTTGGAGATTTTACTGCAAATCTAACAAGTTTAGGCTGTCTGTATAACACAAAAAGAAAACCTTTAGGAAAAACATGTCATTAGGCTTCAAGCTAAAGCATGGTGCTAATAACACTAAGGTTGTGGTTTCAGTCCTTGTATGGGCAATTCACTGAAGAGTTGGATTCAACAATCCTTGTGGGTTCTTTCTAACTCAGAATATTCTGAATTCTGTAAATAATGTGCCCAACACATCATGTTCTTGATACTTTACTACCTCTGAGATATCTTTAACTGTGCTGAGCAATTACTGAAATTATAATTCTGCAATTATTCCCAGTTCTAGGATTATGCATATGGTTTAAAAGTGGAAAATGGCTTATTTTCTTCCCCTAACACAAATTTAGTTGGGTTAATATTGAAGATATGTACAACTGAATTATATTTGCTATGACGAGATGAAAGAAACTTGTAACCCAAACTACTTATGGACTGATGAGGCCAAATAATTCTATACCCAATTTAGTTCTTTTTTCTTTTAGCTGTTTGTCACGGGAACTGAATCTTAATGTTATATATTGCATTCCTTTCCATTTTATTCCTCTCTTAAACAAATCTGTGCTTTGATCTTCCAAGAAACTACTAGCTTTGTAATGAGACACATCCATCTGCAGTAGTTGTGTGCCATCACATCATCACAGCACGTAAATAAGGAAACCTAATCCATTTTTTCTTATAAAGTTAGTGTTTTTTGGATATTGTATGATGATAATTTCTCCTCTTAAAATGACAGTGAACTGGAGGATTAGGATAGCAGATGACAGCATTTATTTCTGTAATTTACTTGTGCCATGAGTAATGTTTAAGACCATGCCATTTCCCTAACACTTCTGACATAAAAAGTCATCTTTGCTGCAAGAGTGTTATAAAATTTGGCATAATGGAGTTTGTTTTTTCCAGGAACTATTAACTCCCCGGCTACCAGATTTGGAAGAAGGAGAAAAGAAGACTCTATTACACATTTTGCACAGAGCTTATTTATACCTCAGCTACCAAAGTATAGCTGCAAAGTACCATCAGGAATATTGTAAAAGAAAATGTTTGACAATAAATATAGGTAATTTCAATGGAAAATAAAAATACATGCAGATGCTTCTAAGAAATCTGTATTTCTATATACACAAACGTATCAATGCCCATTTAAAGAAGTGTTCATCCAGGGTTCTTCCTGAAAATCCAACAGAGATGTATGACTGGCTTTGAAGAATTTAATCTATGTTTTTGTTAGAGTTCTCTGTACTTTTTATCTGCATATGTGAGAGTGTCAGGTGCAAGTAACTTAGACTGCTTCCTCAAAGTAAAGGATATATGGAATGATTTCAGACAAAGTTATACTTTTGCAGGAAAAAGTGGTCTATGTCGTAATGTCACAGCTCTGTTTCTCAGATAGTGATTCTTGGTTACTACTCATTAACTTTTAATCCAATTTAGCCTATTCACATTAGTGGAATTTCCTGTTATTTCACTGCATCAACTCCTTGAAGTTCATTGTTGTTTACATATTCTTCATTATATTTATGTAAATACAGGGCCAAAGATCCTTTTAGACTAAGCATCTGAAGACCCCCGAGCTGTTGCTTAATGCATATGATAGATCATCTATAGACATGGTTTCTGTTCCTGAAGTTATGGCAAACCATTCTTCTCTGGACTCAGATTAATTTTGTCTCTGTTTAGATCTTCCATGAAACATGGTCTGAAGGATAAATTTCTGAAACAACCTGTTTCTCCCTGCCTAATCTTTTCTGGTCATACATGAAATTAGGATACCATAGTTTTCTTTCTCCTACCCTCCAGCTATTTTGCTGCATCAGGTCAAGGGGATTCTTTCACATTTTAAATCTTGTAGCAACTCCTACGTACATTTGTGCTTAACACCTTCATCTCCAGCTCTCTTAAACCTATTTTAGTGAAATTAATCTTCAAATTTTCTTTTATGAGAGAAGCATTTTCAGGTGCTTCTCAACTCAAGTGTTTTCATTCTCAACCCAAAATATTTATTTTCTGGATTTGTCATCTCTGGCTTTTACTTTTTCATTTAATTTTCCTGTATAACTCTTATAATGAAGTCAGGAATCTCACACATCTCTCATCTTTCCTCATTTTTATCCCCAGTTCTGTTTTTTCTCAATTTCTCCTTCTCACATTCTATCTTTAGCAGATGAGTTTTAGAGATTAAAATTTCTTAATTAAAAAGAAATTTTATTTGGAAGTCCCATTCTAAAATGCATCCTTTGACTTTTAAAATTCTTACATGATTATTTGATTGTACCACATACATTTACTGTTTTTTTATCTTGTTTCTTCACTCACAGTCATCAGTCTTCTCATACACAAAAAGTATTGCTAACATATTTCCCAGATGTACCTTCCTAAATGGAAAGGGATTTTTTTTCCTTGGGTATCAAAGCTCTTCACTACTCTCTTCAGTTGTTTACTCTTGCAACTTATCTAGACCCAAAGTCTGTGTGAGATATGTGCAGAAAATAAAGGTAAGTCACAGTTCTTTTAGCCCCACTGGAAAGGTACTTGTTAGATGCAGTAGGGACTTTTCTTAGTCTGTTCAACCATAGGAATATATTATAAAATGGTAAATAGAGCAAAGGAAAAAATTTGAGTAAGAAGTTACAATTTCCTTTGTATTCTTCTGAATTGATGTTTGCAGTGATTTTCTTCAAATCTTTAGGTGAAACTGTAACCTGAAGCCTGGCATAATACTTTGTACTATTTTGTTTTCATGCTTTTTGCTTGGGGATGTGCAGCTGTTTAGTAAGCAGCTTAGTCATATGAATGATGTTCCAAAAATCTTTTCAAAAGAAATCCTTTAAAACCCTATGGCTGTCCTCTGGAGACAAATAGGAAGGTTTCCAACATCACTCCAGTTTGGAAACCATCTAACTGTCCCCAGATGATTACATACCATTGTCACATCTGCACATTTAACCTCACAGTTTCCAGAAAGGGGATGGAGTGCCTCACTCTGGAGGCCATCTCTATCCACATGCATGACAAATAGGTGATCAGAAGTATTCAGCATGGATTCACTAAAGGTCAATCATGCTCAACCAACCTGTTTGCCTTCTGCGATGTAACAGCTCCCTGGATGGAAGACAGGAGAGCAGTGATACTGTCTACCTCCATTTCTTCAAGTCTTCAACCCTGTCTCTCACTACATCCTCATAGGCAAAACTCAGGAACTGGGGACTGGATGAGTGGATAATGAGGCTCATCGAGAACTGTTTGAATGGGAACTCTCAGAAGGTCTTTGTTGATGGCACAGGGTCTAGCTGGAGGCCTGTCACAAGTGATGTCCCTGAGGTTCAATACTGGGCTCAGTATTGTTTAAGTTATTCATCAATGACTTGGATGAAGGGGCAGATGCCCCCCAGCAAGTTCCAAGCTGTCCATGAGCCAGCAGTGCCCTTGTGGCTAAGAAAGCCAATGGTATCCTGGGGTGCATTAGGAAGAGCTAGCCATTTAAGGAAAGTGATCCTGCCCCTCCCCTTTACCCTGGTGTGGCACATCTGGAGTACTGTGTCCAATTCTGGACTCAGTGCAAGAGACACATGGAACTCCTGGAGTGGGTCCAGTGGAAGACAACAAAGGTGATGGAGGTACTGGGTCACCTGCCTTGCAAGGAAAGGTTGAGGGAGCTGGGCCTGTTCAACCTCAAGAAGAGACAGGTGAGAGGCAACCTCATCAGTGTCTGAAGGAAGGGTGCCAAGAGGATGGAGCCAGACTCTTCTTGGTGGGGCTGAGCAATAGGACAAATGGGCAGAAGCTGATGCACAGGAAATTTCACCTGAATATGAGAAGGAACTTTACTGTTTGGGTGACTGAGCCCTGGAACATGCTGCCCCAGAGAGGCTGTGGATTCTCCACCACTGGAGATATTCAAGAACTGTCTGGACACAATCCTGTGCCATGTGCTCTGGGATAGCCCTGCTAGAGGAGGAAGATTTGACCGGATGACCTGCTGTGGCCCCTTTCCTTATACATTCTGGAATTTTGCGATTCAGTTTGTGTACATATGTGTGTTTTCAGTGGGACAGAGTGAGAAAGCATATATGTCTATATGGATATGGGAGAAGTGATAAAGCCAGTAACAAACTTATTTTTCTGAAATATTACCTAATTCTTCTAGGGCTGTTTTCTGCTCTGGAAAGTGCCAGCAGTCACTCAGCTTAATGTCAAATTTCCATGTCTGTCCCACTCTTGTGGGTCACTGAGATGAAAAGAACTCCAGAAAGTAAAGAAGACTAAATCTGCAGGATATTTTAGCATGCTGAGCAGCTGCTACTTAAAATACAGAGCAGAACTTCTTCTTTTGGGAGAGTACCCAGTGATGTTTTTCCAGAAGCACAAGCAATATGTTTACTAATCTCTCCTGGCTAACAGCAGTATGTTTCGTTTCCATAAGCCTGAAGGCCAGTAGTCCTGTGAGAACCCTACAGTTGCAGAAATTCAAACATAATAATTTTGACTTCAAATGACACAGTAATTCCTCAGCTTTTATACAGTTCCAGCTGCATACTTCAGCTCTACAAGGAATACAAAAGAAGTGACATCATCAGTACCTACATAATATTTTTAGCTTGTGCTAGAATCTAATACTGTTAGTGGGCTTAAATAGGAAGCAAAGTTCTAAATTCTTCAGAGGTGCTGTCATGAAGCAATTATGTCTGCAGTGTCCCATTAACTTATGCTGTATTTCCATGAAATTTCAGAGGGCATTTATGTAGCTAGCTGTTTTTTAACATCTAATGACTATAAAGAGTACAAGCACCAGGAAAAAACTTAAAATGCATTGATGACAGGATTTTTCATCTCCTTTTGTCTTTTTCTGGTAGCTTTTTTTTTTTTTTACAAGTGTCATTTGACTTGATTTGATTTAGACTGCTGCATTTCTGTGAACACAAACACAAAATGCATTGATATGTAATGTATATATTCATAAATTCACACACACACACTTTCCACAATACACTAAGATATGAGTATTATTTCTGAAATTGCACGGGGTACCTCTGACAATATAACAGTGGGGGCTGTAGGTTCTAGCTATGAAATTTGAGTTCATTATTTTTGGCTTTTACTAACCTCTTCCTACATGCCCCCTCTTGGATTTTTATCCTATATGTGGGGTTTTTTTCTCTTTCTTTGGATTTTTGTTTTGTTTTGTTTTGTTTTTGTTACATTTTTTAACTTTTTTGACTTTTTTTGCATTTTTTTCATCACAGTTTAGTTACATGGTCTTTTTCACTTTACATGCATCTACTTTTAGGTTCCTTCCTCCAGACAGATACAATGCAGAAGAGAGAGGTGTTATTATGACAAATAATCATGAGTGTTCATTAATGTTTCTTGGATCTAGCAGTTTCTTTTTTGATATCATTTAGAATCCAGAATGACAGAATTTTTTCTTGGACTCTAATTGGTTAAGAAAATCATAGTGTTTTTGTCCCACAAAGAGGTTATGGAATATTTTGCTGTCGTAGTCATTTTACCTACAGGCCTTTCAGGTTGGATTTTGAGAGAGCTTCACCTTTTCTACATGTTTTATAGGTAATCCAGGACTGTTGGAAAAGGCAGTGAGTTATAGTGAAATATGATGATAGTAACCACCTAGTGTCCAGCTGTTCAATCAAATGTCTAAAGAATGGAACACCTATTAAAATTTTAGTTTAACTTGGAAAGTGTATGTCTGAAGCTATTATCTGGAAAATGTGTTTGGAGATCTTACTGTGTTGTCCTTCTAAACACAGTATGTCATTTAACTTTCAGCCTAGAGTTTCAAGTAGTTCATTAGTGCTGGGCATTAAATGAATGTAAAATCAGTGAAGAGTGGATTTTAATGATGTCAGACTATGAAAGTTTGCTTTAGGTGGGGAACTTGTTCATTAACTTGAATCTCAGGTCAGGGTTTGTGTGGACTTAAAGGATGCAGTTGCATGTCTCAAAACACCATCCCCATAAGGTAAGCCACCACAACAGAACTTCAGATAAGCACAAACAGCACAGCAGGAAGGATTTAACTCCAGACCTAACAGAGGTAACGGTTTGGAATTAGCACACCAGAAAAATTGAAATCTGCAGACTGTGGGAAAGAAAACCACTGCTTACACCCATGCCAGCCCAAGTTGTGGGAACTTCAGTGACCACCCTGTGAATGTCCAGGACCTGGCCTGTGTAAAAGTGGTACCTCCAGAAGAATGACTCAGGGACTCCCACCACAGAGAACACCGGGGTAAAGAAGGACCAGCAGGACACTGCAGGAATCCACTTGGTGGTGACATCTTTTGCTTAACCTCTCTCACTCACTCTCTCTCCCTCTCCACCCCCCATTCCTATTTCTTCCTATTGATACTATTGATTTCAGCATATGGTCTCATTTGCACCTTAATTCAGGCAGAGGCACCAGTTGTAATCAGATCATAACAAAAGGTACGTCAACTGCTGCCAGCCCTGGTGTGTATATGAGGTACTGCAATCCAGGACTCACAGCCTAGTATCTTTAGGACAGATTAAATTCACTTTGCAGAACTTAATGCAAATATGTTTGCAATAAATAAACATCCATGAAATTAGATTCATTGTTAAGCCTGCAGATTATACAAAGTCAGCTTCCTGACTTCAAAATGAAGACCCAGTTGCTATCTCGCAGAGCAAACCAGCATTTTAAAAATTTTAAAATAAATATTCCATCAGCCACACCAGTGCTGCTGAAGAAGGCCACTTAAATGCGAGCAAATGATGACAGATGAAGTTCCTTGAACTGCTGAAAGACACATGCTAATAAAGGAACATGGATAACATATAATTATTTGCTCATTTTTATGTATTCAGGTACATACATATTTAAGGAAAAAAATGCAGATCCCTTTCTGACAGAACCACACATAATACAATACATAATGACATACATAATGCAATACAATTCAGCAGTTCAACCTACATTCATAACAGTACAACCAGGTATATATACTGACTTGAAAAGCATAATCCTGCTTAGCATTTCAGCTCTTAGTCATTTCTGTCATTCTTGACACCCTTATAAATGAATCTCATCATCTTTCACAAAGTTTAATTAAACTGGTCTGTACATAGTCTGGTTCCAGAATCTAGCAAATTTCTGCATTAAAACTTTATTTCTCCTTTGAATTGATTTAACATTAGTTCTCATCTGAAATGTGACAGCCTTGAAATATAAACTCAAGGTAACTCAGGATGTTGAATGTTGTACTTTAAACACACATTAAAATGCTCAAACAGTAAACAAAATTACAGCTAAAAATGACATATTTTTAATGCAGATAAGCTGTTCAATATATAAATGATTATATTCATAGAATCATAGGATCGTAGAATAGCTAGGGTTGGAAGGGACCTTAAAGATCATCTAGCTCTAACTTCTCTTCCATGGGTATTATATAACAGCTTTTCTTTTTCAAAATGATTCCCACTGATATATCTTCAGAAAACCATGAAATCAGCCCTGTTATGATCTGATTACAACTGGTGCCTCTGCCTGAATTAAGGTGCAAATGAGACCATATGCTGAAATCAATAGTATCAATAGGAAGAAATAGGAATGGGGGGTGGANACTGTGTTGTCCTTCTAAACACAGTATGTCATTTAACTTTCAGCCTAGAGTTTCAAGTAGTTCATTAGTGCTGGGCATTAAATGAATGTAAAATCAGTGAAGAGTGGATTTTAATGATGTCAGACTATGAAAGTTTGCTTTAGGTGGGGAACTTGTTCATTAACTTGAATCTCAGGTCAGGGTTTGTGTGGACTTAAAGGATGCAGTTGCATGTCTCAAAACACCATCCCCATAAGGTAAGCCACCACAACAGAACTTCAGATAAGCACAAACAGCACAGCAGGAAGGATTTAACTCCAGACCTAACAGAGGTAACGGTTTGGAATTAGCACACCAGAAAAATTGAAATCTGCAGACTGTGGGAAAGAAAACCACTGCTTACACCCATGCCAGCCCAAGTTGTGGGAACTTCAGTGACCACCCTGTGAATGTCCAGGACCTGGCCTGTGTAAAAGTGGTACCTCCAGAAGAATGACTCAGGGACTCCCACCACAGAGAACACCGGGGTAAAGAAGGACCAGCAGGACACTGCAGGAATCCACTTGGTGGTGACATCTTTTGCTTAACCTCTCTCACTCACTCTCTCTCCCTCTCCACCCCCCATTCCTATTTCTTCCTATTGATACTATTGATTTCAGCATATGGTCTCATTTGCACCTTAATTCAGGCAGAGGCACCAGTTGTAATCAGATCATAACAAAAGGTACGTCAACTGCTGCCAGCCCTGGTGTGTATATGAGGTACTGCAATCCAGGACTCACAGCCTAGTATCTTTAGGACAGATTAAATTCACTTTGCAGAACTTAATGCAAATATGTTTGCAATAAATAAACATCCATGAAATTAGATTCATTGTTAAGCCTGCAGATTATACAAAGTCAGCTTCCTGACTTCAAAATGAAGACCCAGTTGCTATCTCGCAGAGCAAACCAGCATTTTAAAAATTTTAAAATAAATATTCCATCAGCCACACCAGTGCTGCTGAAGAAGGCCACTTAAATGCGAACAAATGATGACAGATGAAGTTCCTTGAACTGCTGAAAGACACATGCTAATAAAGGAACATGGATAACATATAATTATTTGCTCATTTTTATGTATTCAGGTACATACATATTTAAGGAAAAAAATGCAGATCCCTTTCTGACAGAACCACACATAATACAATACATAATGACATACATAATGCAATACAATTCAGCAGTTCAACCTACATTCATAACAGTACAACCAGGTATATATACTGACTTGAAAAGCATAATCCTGCTTAGCATTTCAGCTCTTAGTCATTTCTGTCATTCTTGACACCCTTATAAATGAATCTCATCATCTTTCACAAAGTTTGATTAAACTGGTCTGTACATAGTCTGGTTCCAGAATCTAGCAAATTTCTGCATTAAAACTTTATTTCTCCTTTGAATTGATTTAACATTAGTTCTCATCTGAAATGTGACAGCCTTGAAATATAAACTCAAGGTAACTCAGGATGTTGAATGTTGTACTTTAAACACACATTAAAATGCTCAAACAGTAAACAAAATTACAGCTAAAAATGACATATTTTTAATGCAGATAAGCTGTTCAATATATAAATGATTATATTCATAGAATCATAGGATCGTAGAATAGCTAGGGTTGGAAGGGACCTTAAAGATCATCTAGCTCTAACTTCTCTTCCATGGGTATTATATAACAGCTTTTCTTTTTCAAAATGATTCCCACTGATATATCTTCAGAAAACCATGAAATCAGCCCTGTTATGATCTGATTACAACTGGTGCCTCTGCCTGAATTAAGGTGCAAATGAGACCATATGCTGAAATCAATAGTATCAATAGGAAGAAATAGGAATGGGGGGTGGAGAGGGAGAGAGAGTGAGTGAGAGAGGTTAAGCAAAAGATGTCACCACCAAGTGGATTCCTGCAGTGTCCTGCTGGTCCTTCTTTACCCTGGTGTTCTCTGTGGTGGGAGTCCCTGAGTCATTCTTCTGGAGGTACCACTTTTACACAGGCCAGGTCCTGGACATTCACAGGGTGGTCACTGAAGTTCCCACAACTTGGGCTGGCATGGGTGTAAGCAGTGGTTTTCTTTCCCACAGTCTGCAGATTTCAATTTTTCTGGTGTGCTAATTCCAAACCGTTACCTCTGTTAGGTCTGGAGTTAAATCCTTCCTGCTGTGCTGTTTGTGCTTATCTGAAGTTCTGTTGTGGTGGCTTACCTTATGGGGATGGTGTTTTGAGACATGCAACTGCATCCTTTAAGTCCTCACAACTTTATCCTGTGTTTTTGTGCCAATTTGCAAAATTATCATGTAAGATTTATAATAGGAGTGCTTCGTGCAAAGATGTACACAAAAGAAACCTTGGGCACTGTGCAGAAGTTTTTAATTGATCCTACGAAGACCAAAACTGTGCTATGCACTTTTGTGCCATCTGTTTCATTTCATCTATCTACTGACACCAAACACAAATACAAATGCAGCTTTACTAAATGCTCTATAACGTGATAGCTTCAGGGAGTGCTTGGACTTTCTGCTGGAACTACGGTAGAGATGAAATTAAAGGTAAAAATTCTGATGCTTGAAATTGTACAATGAACTGAGCAGAAAGCACATGCTATCATCATGCCAATATTATTGCTATTTTATGATTATCAACTCCATGAGTAGCTATAATGATGGAAAGACTTTAAATAGAGGGTGGGGGTGAGAATGTGGATAAGAAACATTATATTCTTCCATTCCCTTGTAAGTATGTACATGGAAAGATTGCATGAGTTACCAAAATACCTTATGGCAAAGCTCTGAGAAAAGTCTCTATTTTGAGCAAAGTATTTTAATAATAAGACTAGATTTTCACTCTGAACCTTGAGAGAAAATTCTCAATACTACTTTGCTGATGCCCTAAATATTTCAGTCTCCCTGAACATTACATTTTTGGAACACACTCTAGAAAATATATTTTTAAAACTATGTGTTTTCTGAGGGTGATAAACACTTACATAATCTAGTATGCAGCTAGAAGAACATTCCAAAATAAGAAATGGAAAACATGAAGCAGTGGAGCTATACAAACTGGTAGGAACCAAGGACTGAGTTCTGCTTCCTGTTTATGAAAGCTGGCTTATAGCGGCAAGTCGTCACTCAAGGGTATCTACAAACTGCACCATGACAATTAGAGGAATGACGACTCTCCCAGTTACATTTAGTCATGAAGGAACAGGATTCTTCCCTGGTCTGTGGCTTGTGTAGTATAGTAATTTCAAACCCATTGAATGCAAATGTATTTTTCCAGTAATATTCCAGTAAGATAGGTAAATGTCTTAGCAGAAATGGGAAGGACTACCCATGCTGAAACAAAGGGTAATGAAACTCATATCCACAGTATTACTGAGCCCAGGGAAAAGCACAGCTCAGCATGTGGAAGAACCTTTCATAGGTTCTGGGCACAACCGTACAGAGGAGCTCCTCTAATGCAAACCAGACAAGCTCACAAACTGTCCCACCCTGTGCCAGCTGTCTGTGCGTGTAAGCAAACACCAGAGGAGCTGAAGACCATCACGGTGCAAGAGAAATTGAAATTGCATGTCATATTCTGGTTTCTGTGGGACTGGTTTTAAACCAAGAACCAATTTCATCCAAGAGATGTAGAACATAAGGGCTTTCTACAAGCCTCGTGAAAACCCCACACTGACTAGAAGACACAGATGGGAGACCTGAAAATCCCCAACAGAAAGGCTGCAATGTGAGTGCTCATTAAGGCCATCCCAACAAATTACAGCCGCTTTTCAGCCAGACATGCAAAACCTCATGGGCTGGTCAGCATGCTTGCGTGCTGGCATCACCTCTCACTGAGCTGCTAGGCCAGGCACACTCAGGGAAGAGAAATGCTGCTGCAAAAGTTAGAGATTGTGTGTAAGAGGGAGAAACAAACACTGAAGAAGGGTGATGTGAAGTTACTGAGGATGTAGACTGCAGAACTCCCATGTAGCATATTGTGTAGGATGGAAATCCATAAGAAAACAGGCTTCATTAATCCCCTGTTCACTATACAAGATATTTTCTGTTTGACCAAACAATTCTGTAATCAATAAACATTTTGTTCTAATATAAACTGAACACAGAGGAATTATTGGGTAAAGCTTACCCAGAAGCTGATTTCTAGAGGTAAAGGCTGACTGTATGTGTTTAAGCATTATTTCCTTTTGTTTTCTCTGCTGATAAGTATTTTTATGAATTAAGTTTAGGAAAAAATATTTAAAACCAAAACCAAAACCAGAGTCTTCATGATATCTCAGATATACCATAAACTATTATTTGGAACTGTAAACATGCCATTTTTATCATCCATGTATTTTATATATTTTCAGTATTAGTGTGAAAACCAGCTTGTAGCTAATCAGAAATCTGAAAAGTCACAAGTGACCTTTACAATTTGGTAGAGAAGACAACTTCCTTGAGCAAAATTAGTGAGAGCTTCCTAAGTTACTGTTTTCACTGGTGCATTTTACTTTAATAGTTCTGATTTTGATAAATACTCATTTTGACTTTATTTCAGGGCAAACAATAATTTTTCTTACAAAATTAGGCTCTCTAGCCTGTAGCCCTTAGGGGTGGAGAACTTCTCTGATTCCAGGCAGAGCTTTATTACAGAAATCTCCAACGTGAATGGAAAGCAGCCCACACAGTATATGATAACTGCTTGCGAGTTTTCTCTGTGGGTTATTAAGATTAAAATTATTAGGTTACTTACTGTGTAGAGGAACACTTGTTCATTCAACTGTGCATAAATAGTTTTAAAGGTGTGAATAGGTCTTGTTTTTGAATCAAACATTTTGAATAAAAATGTCGTTAGAAAGACACCCTGGTGTGGTTTTATGGGATAATAATTTCAGTAATGGAAATTTGAACTCTGTTATATACCTTATAAAAGCTTGTTACCCTGTAGAGTCCCCAAAAAGTGAGACAGCCACAACTCCCTTTTATATTATTGCCCTTTTATTGATGGAAAAAATCTGTAGCTAGAGGTAAGTGCTAAATCATCCTGTTAGCTCTGCCCCATTATCTTGTACACTTCATGTTGGAACTGAAAATATCTTGAAATATAAATTTATACAGTAGTATTAAAAGCCTTCAAACTCAATGTGCTTCTTCAAGGATGAACTAACTGTTCATATGTATTTTATATTTAATAGTCTGCAAAATATACTAAAAAGCCAGAAGTGAGGTGTAGATGGTTTATAGTTTCTGTATTTGAAATGAAAGTTATTAGAACAGCTGAAAAAAAGTTTTGTTAAATGCACTGTATTTTATGAGCTAATATTTTACAAGCTGTATTGATCAAAACTCTTCTGGCAGCAGAAACGAAACAAAAGAGTCATAGCTAGCTCAAGCTTCATGCAACCAAATAATAACATGAAGTAGCAAATGGAAAGCAAGACAAAAAGGATGAAAAAGATCACATAAAATCTGGTATTGCAGAATAATAAATCCACTGCAGATAATCAGTGGCATATGAACAAAATTAAAATAGACAGTCAGAAGCTGCAAGCTGGGAAACATAAATTTTTATCTCACTAATGTTTCCCTAATGGCTAGTTCCTATGCATGATGAAGATTTATTTTTAAATAATGCTATTTCAGTGCTAACTGAACTTACTGTCCAGTTCAATTTGCATAAGGAATTGAGATGCTTAGAAGGTATGGTTTTTCAAGAAAAGAGAATTTTGCGAAGTCACTCTGAAAGCTAGAATGAGAACAAAACACATTTTGTTTTGCCCTCAAGAAGTATTATGATAAACAGAATTCTTAAAATAGAAGCACAGAAAACTAATTCTATTTAAATGTAATTCTGAGACCATACTACATCCCCAAGCTTGGAGTGAGCTGCATTTCCTCTGAGTCTTGTGCTCCTTTGAAGCTTTAGAGCTTTAATATGGCTTTGGGAAATGTAGGCATCTGCCCACACCAAGCTTATTTAAAGTCAGGGGCCTAACAGTAGATTAACTATATTGGTCCATAAATAATGCACCTGCCACTTGCACAAAATACACCATCTGTTATTTCACAAACCCCCAGAGTTTCTCAGAGTAAGTTATGGGGCAATGTGCTAATAATGCCAAAGCTTTGGGAAGTAGTAAGGGTAAACCCTGACCTTGCTCAGGTGTAGGTAATAATTACATTGCAAGTAATTAATGATGTAACTCTTCCTGTTTGCTTTACAGTAGCTCTTGTTTCCTGCAGATGTAGGGCAGGACCTTCTTGTCTTAAAAAACCCCATGTTTATAAGACTACAGCATGTCATCACAGTGTGTGATTGAACAAACTGTTAATTCTGCTTTGCCCTGGTTATTTTGGTTAGTACTTGATAACATAAAGACCCGTCAATAGATCTGATGTTGTAACAGGTATGAAGTCAGTCTGTACAGCCATACAGTGTTTATATTAGAAAACTGACCAGTGTGAGACAACAGTCATTGTACCAGTATTAAATTGTCTACATTGGTGACTTATTACTACAACCAGTACAATTTTATTTTATTTTTTAATTTTGGCCTGAGCAAACTAGATGTCTCCTAAATACTTCCTGGGTACACTCTGGGAGTTATCACAGTCCAATGACTATTTCCAACAGTAATTATGGATTTTGTCAGTGTCTTCTGCTTAGAAAGTTTGTTTTACAGTGTGGGTACCAGCCTTTCTAGGTTCACTAGCTGCAGTACTGAAGAAAGGCCAGAAGCATATTTAATTTATTATCACTGAGAGTGCTTCACAGACTGGTAGTACATCACAGCTGTAATTTAGAAATCAGTAGCTCTGGGGCTGCGGAAAGAAGCTTCTGAGAAAGTTTTTGAGTTGCAAATGACCATGTGAACAGATACTATTCTTTTAGGCTGAGTTTAAACCAAACATTCACAAATGGGATAGTTTTGGCTTTTCACTTGGCATTACAATAGCCAAGAAGATTTCCTTATCGTCCGTAAGACCTGAGAGGTATGTGGGCAGCTGCTGTGAGTTGCTAGTGTTGACCTGTTCGGGGATAACTTTTAGCTCCTTGATTTTATCTTTGAGCCTTTGATGCCAAGTCCCATAGCATAAAGCAGAAATTTACCATAGCAATTTACCTATCCTCCACTAGGGCCTCTTTACATCAGAGTTTTTGTTCTGTGGATAAAATGCACAGATAATGACTATTGAATTTCTCGAGGAGCCAGGTGGAATAAGCTCTGTGAGGCTTCAGTACCTCTGAGGGTGTCCAGTACCTTACAGAAAATGGCTTAAATAATTTTGTGAGATGGCACGGTCGAGTATGTCTTAAAAAAGCAAAAAGGTTTTAATAAAAGAAGAAAATAATACAAAAACAAAGAACAAAGCCAAACACAGCATAGGGACAGGTCTCATACACCTGCTACAACACCTCGAGAATGCACTGAGAAGCCTTGTGCTCATCCTTAAGTATTGGATGATTTAGGTGGATTTTTTGGCAAACAGTCCAATAGAGAATAGCTACTTTTCTGAGGAACAGGTAAAGAGACCCATCAGTGTTTTTGTCTTGGCACTGAGCCAATTATTGTCAGGAATGCAAAGAAACTTCTACTGTTCTTCCCTTGAAAGGTTTTGGGGTGAGTCTTAAACCTTTCCCTGTATGGAGACACCTGCTTGGGTGTGGAAATGCATTACTACAAATAAGTGCATGGAAATTCTAAGTGGACTTTTTTGAAGTTTGGGTTGTGGTAAACCCAAGGTAGAAGGACATGAAATTGTAAAAAAATAGATTTGTATAAAATATGGTGACTGCAATCCTAAAGGATGGAGAGAACGAGATTTCTCACCTTGAGAAAAGTGTGATAATGGTCTCCACTGGGGCTTCAGGAAAGGGAAGGCTCAAACGTCTTCATGACTCCTCTGAGTCTCTCCTGTCACCTTGCTGCCAGCCTGTGTCTTCTGGGAGAGAGATCAAACTTCCTTCTGAGGTGGATTCTGGCCTGGAAGGCTGAGAGAGAGCCATACTGGGAGACCACAGCATGGCTGACAAAAGTATGACCCAAATCTTCCCTCGTAAATCCACGCCTGAGCTGTGATTCTTGTCTCCTAATCACGTATAGAAATTCTGCTTCTGCCCTTCCTTTTTTTGGTGATCATGGAGCCTACTTATTTTAGATGATCAGGAAAATCTCAATATTCAGTGGAAAAAAAAGAAATAAGATAGGATTTTGTGTTTGAGGGAATTTTTAACTCAGATGCATATCCCTTTTTATATGACTCTTGTATCTCACTACAAAATTGCTATTAAATAAGGCAATGGCTTCTTTCCCCATTAAACAAGAACAAATAGGAAAATATTTTCACAAGAGTGACCTACTGATTACCAACCTGAAATGCAGGTTCCAAGTCTATTTTCTAGATTTATTATTTTCTGCCAAAATTGATTTGGACAAAACCCATAGTAATTACCTAATATGTGGTTAGCAATTTTCCATCTCATTACACAACCCTTGTATCTTATTATCCATTTAAATGAATACCTGTTAAGTGATCAGACCTGTACAACTCAAACAATTTTTCGATCTATCAAGCCAAAACAAATAGAGGACTTCAATAAAGTCTTTACAACAGAATACCACAATATAAGATACAATAAAAATGGGATTTATCAGTATAATGCATCAGCTGAATGAATATAAAACTTTATAACGGAATCAAAATTACTTTTTGATGTCATATGACTATACCATAACCCAAATCTTTCAAAATCTCAAGGAACTCTGAGGAGGCATTTTGTATCATCCACATAAGAGCTGTGCATCTCTGGGATGCATCAAAATGAAACACACCAAATACTTATACAGACTTAATACATAATAAGTACTAATAAAAGTGCACAAAAACTCATTTTCAACTTGTAATCTTTGCACTGCTTTTGTGAAATCAGGGGTACATATTAGAAATAGAATAAAATATATTCATCCCGGAGTATGTGTTGTCTTTCAAGCAGTTGCTTTCCAAAGCTCATACGATGTTTGGTATTGGGAAAACAAAAAGAGCGTTGTAACATGATTCAAACTTAAAATGAACAGTTAAACTTCAAGATTAGGATGATCAAGTCAAATTCAATTCTGCTATAGTTCAGCATACTGGAAGCCATTTAGAGTTTTAAAGCAGAGTAAGGGGGTATGTAAATTGAGGGCTTGGTCAGTATATCCACAGAATGTAGCTCTGTAGTTTTGCCTATTCTTTTGCTGCTTTATTATTTTTACATTCATAAATCAGTAATTTACAGACTATTACAATCAGTACATATTTTACATAAAATCAGAGAAGCTATTATAACAATCCTAAACACATCAGAAAAAAAAAATCAAACCACCAGATACGGCTTACAGGTGAGGTAATATTCAGGAAAAGAAATCTTTCCACAAAATAAAGTCTCCGTATCATTTGTAAGCAACAGGAAATGAGCAGCATTCTGTAGTGGAAACCACCTAATTTTATAATTTTTACTCAGTTTCTAGACTTTTCAAGTACTTAAACCAGTTAACTCTGGTTCAAGAGTCTGGAAAATACTGTAAATATTCTTCCCTAGAATGAAGACTGCTTTTATTCTACAAGGAAACATAATATTTATTGAAGCTGATGTTACGCAGTTCATTAGGAATTGTACATACACAGTAATGACTAGACATTGTCATTAGAAAATAAACTTTTTATACAGCTTTTTTTTTTATGATACTGTACATAGTTGAGCATTAGATATCATGTACACAGAATTCCTTTTTAGAAAAATAGATCTTCATATGTAAATATGCGTGCACCCATTGAACATAGCATATTAAAGCAGTCTGGAGGTCTGCTGTCTGCAGAATAATTCCTGTGTTTCCTTGGAAGGGTTCTAGGCTCAGCTACTTCTCCCAGGTGGTTTCAATGGAATTGGAGCAGAGAAGTTAGCTATGTCAGAAAATCTAATCCATCAATGTAATATGATTAATTTCTGCAGTCCATCTAATCTCCTTTGCTTTCCATTATGCTATTTCTCACTGTAATCATAGTGTAGCAGATATAGAACCATGAACTCCTGCTGTTTCCCAATGATAAAAAAACCCAAATGAGAACAGAGTCAATAGAGATGTGGAAAATGCAAATTCATGTCTTGGCTGCGGCAAGTTCTTAACTGAATATAGAGTGTAGCATAATTCAAAGTGAAAAGCCTAAGGATATTTTTAAGGTCTGATTACTGAGAGATGCCTCTGCACAAATGATGGTGCAAATTAGACCTTATGCCAAAGTCAATAATGTGGATTTTATTTAACAGTAAATGTGAGGTAGAGAGATAGAAAGAAAGGAAAAAAAAAAAAAAAAAAAGGGAGAGAGAGAGAATGAGATCAAACAGAAGGTATAACGATCCATGGATCCAGAAGTACCCCATTGGTACGTGGGATAAACTTACCAGTATTCTTCACCTAGGCTTCTTGGTGGTGCGGAATCCCAACGTAGTTCAAAAATGTTCACTATTTATAGATTTTAGCAAACCAAATAAGTCATGCTTATTGGCTACTCAGTTCTCTTATTTTACTGGTTAAATGATTCCCTCACTTCTAATGCCAAATAGTCCCATGCTCAGTGTTTTGAGTTGGTGGGTTGTGAGTTGGTGGGTTGTGATATCCCACTGTCAGAATTACCTTTCACCTAGCCTGAGCTGCTTTCAGTGCAATGTTGAGTTGGCTTTCCTTGTGGCCATAAATTCCACATTCTTTATGGCCATTATCAGTGATTCATTCCTCTCCTCCTGCTTTGTTAACTTCCCCCTTTGTCTGAGACAACCCTTAGGCCATAAAACCCCCTCTATCATATCCCAAGCTGCCATCATGCGGCTTAATTTAGAGTCCAAGTCCCATCAAGTTCCTTTCAGGGGGAAGCTTCTGTGGTCACAGATGCCATCTGTCCCAAAACTTGGGGTGATTGTTGTTTGAATGGTGATACGTGTCTGAGCAGTTGCTCCTTTACACGGTTTGCCACAGTGTGACTTTTTTCTGGATGTGTTACCCAGGATGTGCTAACCTTGCCTCTGCCAGGCCTGGAATTAGTGCCATCCTGACACTCCCATTTTGTGCTTATCTCATGGCAAAGTTCTTCTGTGGCCTTAACAGTGTTTGAGACAGACAACTGTGATCTTTAAGTCCTTACAGATAGTCATCTCAAACCAGATATTTTTCATAATAACAATTTCCTTCAGTGACATGTGGGCATCATAGATTCATAGTCCATTTAAAGTTCACAGATAGGACTTGAAACACTCTCTCATGTAAAATAGTTATTCATCTATTTGAATACTCTGGAAAGTTTGATTGTCCTCAGATTCATGCTGCTGTAGAAAAGGAACAATTTCAAAAGAACACACTCTTCTTGAGCTATATTTATGTTTAAGCTCTGTAGACTCTTAATCCTAGACATTTTTAGTAACCATTTTTCGGACACACATCTCTAGTACCACACATTAAAATGCTGGAGAAAACAAAGACATAGGACACAGTTCATATTAACTTTATCTGAAGAAAAAAGTTGTAACTTTTATAACAGGACAAAAAATATATCCAACCGAGAGAAATAAGGAGAATGTCTGGATTTAAAGCAAAACCCAAAATATGACCGTGTGCAACAATTAGAATCATGTAATATACCTTTAAAAAAGACCTTTTACAGTGCATTTTCCCTTGGAATTATCTAGGTGTTTATGTCATTTGTTATTAGTTAATGTCTGAAAAATTGTTATTAGAAAGACAAAAGCAATACAACCTTTGTGGGAAGCTTTTTCTTCCTATCTTTCTATTTTTATTTCCTCCGAATTTCATTGCTTAAATGGAACTTTTTTATTTTTTTGTTCTGAATGAAATAAAGTATGTTAAAGCACAGAAGCCTTGTTTTCAGAGTTAGCTGAATTTTTATAGTCTTGTGATAAATCTCAAGAAGCAAGGAATAGTTATGGAAACACTGAGATGGTCCTGGCTACATAATACGGTTACTAGGCACTGAACTGTGCATGTATGCACACACATACTTTAAAATAAATTTAGTCAAGCAGAATAAAATTTCCCAAGAGAAAAATTTGAGCTAATCTTATAAATACAAAAAAATCAGCTTGATTAAGGAATCAGACCACCCACTGCTGGAAGAGAAATTATGCTTCTTTGGTATCCACAGGCCGAATGAAACATTGCAAGGTGGAACTCTACTTACTGGATAGTGAAAAAAAAATGCATTGACACAATGAAAAAAAGCTAAAAGATATTTATTAATTAATGAATTTACATTCTCCATAATCAAAATTTAAATCTTCCTGCTCAGAAGTCTTCAGCATGTTCACATGTTATCCCAGAGGCTGATGGCATGATATCCACCACTGCTGGTTGACTTGGCTTTTTCCAGTGACAGGTCCATCTTGGCACTATCTGGTTCTGGCTCTATCAAACATAGAGCTTCTGGTATCTTCTCACGGAGGCCATCACTCTAACCCCTTTGCTTCCAAAATTTCACCACACAAAAATCTTTTGCAAAGCCAAAGAGCCTAGAGGAACACAAGGCATTATAAAGGCAATATCCTTTTGCCATGGAAATGACTTAGAGCAGCAGGAAAGTCTATTGCTGAAATAACTGATTTATTGCTACTGTAGAAGGGTCCAAGGAAGAAACCTGGCTGCTCACCAAAACAGGCAAATTTTCCCTTTCTACTGCTGGCTGTAGAGCAGTGTTTTTCTATTTTGCTTCCAAAGCTCCTTGCAGCTCATCTCCATCAGTCTCAGACTGTCCTCTTCATTATTAACTCGATCCTCAGCTCCACACTTTCTACTCTGTAAGCCTCCTGAAAGGATTGTCTTTGGAAGCAGCACTGTGGGCACTGCTCATATGCATACACAGGAAACCCTTATCATCATCTAATTAATTACTGCAACAAAACTCCTTTTGAAGCACACACATGAAATAGCTCTAATCACTTACACTTTATTAGATAAGTGAGTTCTTACCTCCTTTGTTGCTGGGCAGATACTTGAGAGCATTTGATATGTGATAGCCTGACACAGGGAAGTGTTGGATTAGCTATACCTCTGGGAGTACTTAAAAGCATAGGGTTTCAAGCATTCATTTAGACTACTTGTGCCTGAGGCTGTCACCCACACTGAGAAAAATTATCTATACCAACCATATCATCCCTATCTTATTAAAAGAGTTAGTAGTGTAGCTGTCAATCAAAGACAACATCATGCCTCTGGCTGATTTGCCAGTACAAGTTCTTTAGCTTTAAACTAGCCAGAGTTTTAAAAGAAAAAATGGCATAGGAATGTTCATGAGGGATGCAATTAAAATTGAATTAATGTTTAATTATGTGCATTTTTGGAACAGAAGAAATACAAGTATTTTCAAGTAAAAAATGTATAGCTTCACTATCTGGCAAAGTTAATTAGAGTACATTTTATGTTACTTCTTCAGGCCATTTTTATATTAACAACAATAATTATCTTCTGAACTCATCTTCCAGTCCTGAGAGGAGTATATTTAATCATCAGGTGTCACGTGTTCTTTTTTTTTTTCTTTCTGTTTGATAAATTTCCTAATTAGAAATTCAGTTTCATATTTGCAGAACGTAATTCTTAAACAAGAAAGCCCACTGAAACCACTCAAATTGAGTACAAAACAAATTGTGTCATCTATGGCACCATGGACCTGAATGCAAAGCAAATGTTTAGTGTCTTAACAGGATACAGAATATTCCTTGTGACATTTAATTCATACATTAAGCACTTGCAACAAATGGACAGCAAATATTCAAAACCTTAAAAAAAGAATTAATCTAACCTTGTTAAAAGAGCATATCTTTCGTTTGTCAAACACCGATTTAACTGTGGCTCTGACCTGTTCTCACCACATAATCTTTTGTGCTCGCAGATATACTTCCAGGTATCTTGCCTGCTTGAATTTTTTATTTTATGTATTCATCATAGTATAGCAAGGCCTGTGCCAGTCAGAGAAGAGCTTTGATGGCTATAGAGGCATTTCAACCCCTATCCAACATGATACAACTCTTAGAAATTCCTGTAGGTAAACTTAGAATGATGGAATGGCTTGGTTTGGAAGATAACTTAAAGATCATTTAGACCCAACCCTCCTGCCGTGGGCACATACACCTTCCACTAGACCAGATGTTTCTCAGAGCCCCATCCAATCTGGACTTGAGTACTTCAGGGATGGGGCATCCACAAATTCTCTGGGCAAATTGTTCAAGCACCTCGCCACCCTCGCAGTAATGAAACCTCTTTCAAATGTCTAATCCAAAGCTACTCACTTTCAATTTAAAGCCATTGCCCCTTGTCCTGTCACTACATGCTCTTGTAAATGGATTCTCTCCAACCTTCCTGTAGGCTCCTATCAGATACTGGAAGGCTGCAATTAGGTCATCACAATGCCTTCCCTCTTCCAGGCTGAACAATTCCAATTCTCCCGGCCTTTCCCCGCTGGTGAAGTGCTCCAACTCTCTAATCATCATGGCTGATGATTGATGTCCTTCCTGTGATGGGGCCCCAGGGCTGGATGCAGCACTCCAGGTGGGGNCCAACACTCTACCCATCAAATCCATCTTTCTCCAGTTTAGAGAGAGGGATGTTGTGGAGGACCAGTGTTGATCATATGCTGTTTCCATGCTGTGTGAGGCTGAATAAATTGGATGAAAAAGAGAATTATTGCCTCACTAATTTAGGACTAGAATTTTCTGTATTCTACTCTTCCATCTATAGTCAGAGTATTGTAGTAAAGTAATTTACCTCAAAATAATTTCTAGTCCTTGAAATGAGAAATTATTTCTTTTGAAAAAAGATAGCTTTCTTTCAAGAGGTTATATTAAAATGGACTAGGCTATCACAAAGAAATGGGGTATCATATTAGGGTTCTCACAGAACACTGGAATTCAAGCAAAAAAAAAATTAAATGGAAAACGCCCTTTAAAATTGCATGAAAAAACAAATAATATTTTTTTTCTCTCATCTTTAAAGTATTAGTGGGTTCTACAATGACCAAAACCAAAGCAAACTGAATCTAGTGTAAGATTTTTCAATGCATTCAATGGTTTTTAAATATATCTCTTTGGGAGAAACTCTTTTAGAGAATATCTAGAGGTTCTCTTTTATGGTAATATTGTTAAGAAAAAAATTCATGCTTCTCTCCATGAACAAAGAAACAAGTGTAATAATAGCAACCTTGACCTATCAGTTATTTTCAAGCAGCATTCATCCTTGTGCCATGTATGGAGCCTGGATGGTTACAAATCAAAATTTGGTTTTGCAGTACAAAATTGGAAAGTATAACATATTAAAATTCAGTATGACCATCACTTAAGAAGATATTTCCTTATTTAAGAAGATGTTTGCTTAAACTAGAGTGATTTTATTATTCTCTCTGTGCAAATAATGCTACTCTTTTGATCATATATATGATAGTTTTTAGATGATATACTTATGAAGGCAATAATAAATAAAGGACAGTACCTGAACCACAGAAATCTTATAGCTTATAAGACAAAGATATGCAGGGCATATACAGCATGTTGCTGAATAATGAAACCCTTTTTCATATTTAATACCAGCCTGGTTTCAGCGGGATCAGTAGGAGGTATTTTCTATCACAAATAAAAGACTGAATTATTTCAGTAAAAGAAGAAGGAAGGAGATGAAAAAGCAAAAGATATAGTTAGAAATGAGTAGTTTTATTTATGCTGTTATTATATCTAATTTCAATTAATTACTTAAGGACAAATGCAAGGTGACAACCCTTTTGCCTAATTTTGTTTGAAATTTTTATCATGGTTTCCCTCAGATATTTATATAGCAGGGCTAGCTGCATATTCCTCTATTGTTTTCCACCTAATAACTTTTCAATCTATCATGATTCTATTGAATGAATCTATTTGGTTCATTCAGCCAAATACTCCAAGGAGTGTTTCAAAGGGTGGGATGGTTTCAGAGATGACCACATGTCCACCAGTTCTATAGATAAGGACCATCTGAATGTCTGTTTAAGTGTCAAGAATCTAAGGCTACAGCATGAGTTCCATTCCTTAGAGATTCAGTGGTATACCCTTTGCTGAGAAACCCTATAAACAACCCAGCTTTGGAGCAGGGAAAAATTGACTTGGAACTCATGTTTCTTTGGCCATCAAAGTCAGCTCATCATAAATCATATAGCATGGAATTTATCACGTATCTGTAACTGTCTACAGTGTAGACATGTACCTCTGAGCTAGTCATGCTTTTTATAGTCAGTGGGGAGCAAAAGGCACTGCAAGGGAACAATTTGTCTGACCTGCTTTAGACAGCTATTTTAAGATGAGATAAAGTGTGCCCCAGAAATGCCAACTTCTCTCCATTGACTGCAAAGACAGTCTAAAGCAACTTACTCAAATATAGATGGTGTTTTAAATCCCAAGTTTCTTATTCCTCAGCTCCTTATCAAATTTCAACACTGAAAAGGTGCCTGACTAATCTGAAAAATAATGTGGCATTTTTTAATGCAGTAAAGTTTCTGGAAAAAAAAATGAGTCAGTTGTACATTCCTCACATGGGAACAAGCATGCTGAATTCCACTCTCGGATGAGATGGTGCTGTAAGTGAGCATTTGCACACACACGGTCTAGGTACGGTTCTCTCTCTTGTGCTTTGTTTGTGTGAGCGTGTCGCGAAGAACCTCAGCTGCTGCATGTGCCATGCAATGGAGCTAAAGTGAGGACTTAAAGGCCACAACTCAATCTTGAAGGTAGGTAGCCTTTGATTGAGATTCTGCAAAGCCAGAAACCTTGGCAGGAGAGTAGACTTCCCCAACAGCAGCAAAACTCTGGTAACTGCTCTCATACAGGGCAACAGTGGAGCTTGAATCTAACCTGAGATTAAAGCATATGTGTCCAGATGCCTGCAGTCAGAAAACAGAAAGGAGGACTACTCTGGCTCTGCATTGTGAGTGTGGGAAATAAATCTCTCATTTCAGGGCATGTGAGGGAGTTCTCAATGTCAGTGCATAGAACTGACCTTTCAAATGCACAAACATGGAAAATATGTGCAATATCTATTCATTAGATACAAATTAGATACTCCATTCCATTTTGCATATATATCTACCTAGGTGTAGTAAGTTATCAGATATATTATAGTAATATTAGCCAGAATTAGACTAGGGAAATTATCTTAGTAGTTAGTACTCTTTTTTTTTTTCAAAAGCAGTATAAAAAAATGTCTAATATGCTTGCCTTACGTATAATTTCAGGTAATAATCTCTTGTTGCTGCTGTTTGCCTGCATGAAGTCACATAAAGCAACAATGAAATATCTGAAGAAATCTTTCTGTTTTCTCAGTATTCTCTTAGTCTGTTAGTGCTATCACATGCACGGATAGAAGTGATTTGGCTTCGAAATCTATAATAAAAGACTTATGAGAAATTCAGTTATAAAATGTTTGCAATTTAAAATTTTCTGCAATTATGAATTGATTTCTCCATCCACTTTTCTTGATCTTCACCTCAGCTTTTATTTTGCCCCAGTTACCTTTTCATCCCTGCTTTATTAACTTTTCACTCTTTCCCTTCACATTTCATCCTGTTAACTTCTCCCAGAATTCATGGGGATTATTTTTCCAAGTATTACAGACTTCAAGCTTCAAATTCTGAAGTGCTGTGATGTGACTGCTCTCATTCTATGTTTTTACTCCCGACAAGTACCTTGCTCATTTAGATTAGAGAAACCACATATTATTGTGGGCTCTAAGAGCACCTTCTGTAGTTGAATGAGTGTATTTTTTTTGGAGGGGAAAGAGGCCCTTAGACACTGAAGTAATAGGTTTGACTGATAATGCCAATGCTAATAAAGACATTTACTTCCAGCAGTAAGCTGGAAGTTCTTCCTCTTCAGTAAAATAAAACTCATTGAAATTATTCTAACTACTTTGCCTGAGAAATATGTTTTTTCATGGGTGCTTGCCTTCATGAAGGTAAGACTTCACACTTGGCCATCAATTATATGGTCTCATTTCCAGCTGTAGTGCTCCCTCAGAGCTAGGCAAAGAACTGTAGCATTTTAACTCCAGAATAGGAGAGTTTGAAGCGGACACTTGAAAAATTTGATTGTGTTAAATATCTGAGGACTATTTAGGAAGGTTTCAAAAATTTCTTCTGTACATCTAAGTCAATTGTTTTTGAATATTCTCAGTTTCCATATTCTCCAAAAATAATGTTGGGGTTTCATTGGAAATCATTCTATGGAGGGCATACATTGATTAGTTCAAGAAATTATAGACACACCAAATGTCACAAGATGGTGGGGTTTGCCACTTTACTGTTTCACATTTTACATGAGAAAGGCTCCTGATATCTAAACCTAATGGACAGTTTTGATGGCACAAAATGTTCTGTTTAATCCTCAGTGATTTTTTATTTCAATGTTTAAAAATTTAGTATTAGGCAAATCTCAAAACGATTGAAATTTGCCAAGAATATTGGAAAAAAAATATATTTTGTTACACCTGGGTAGCTTCTTTAGCTCTAAAACAAAACTTTTTTTAATAATTTAATTGAAATGCAAAGAGACAAGTTCTGTATGAAAGAAGCAGATAGGATACAAATAATTTTTAGCCCACTGCAAGTTGTTATCTCCATGCATTACTTCCTACAATCACTTAGAACGAAGATTATTTTTCTCAAGTTTTTTTTTTTTATGTGAGAGAGAGGAAGGAAAAGAAGCAGTACAAAAATGTCAATACAAAAATAAGTTTTTAAACAATGCTTAGATATTTTATTTACTGTAAGAGGCAAGAAACAGCCTGTTCACAACAGGGAGTTGACTCTCTTTTACACATAAACACAGCTTCTTCAACCACTTTGCTGTACTTCAGGAACAAAGGAAAAGATGAATACAGCTACTAATAGGCAGAAACTACAGGAAATTGGTAGTTACAGATCTAGCAACTAGACTGGTGGAGTGTTAATGATTAGTTACTTTTAGTGTGCATTACTCTAACAAAAACCCCCCATTTTCTCCAGGATTAGTGGCTAAGGTAAGCAGCTGCCTTTTTTTCTTTTGAAAGTGTTATTGAAATTATGAAACCAAACTCCAGAAGAACTGCAAATGAAGTAGCTTTTTGCCGTTGTAATTTTACATTGCATTTCTCTAGCAAATGCTTGTCAGTAATAGATGCATTTGTAAATTTACAGGTATGCTGAAGATGAAATACAGAGTGCTATAGCTGAAGAAGGTATAACAAAAGACATGAGCAATAAATGTGTTTTCTTCCAGCATGCAAAAAGTAACACTTTTTCCAATCGCTTTGTTCATTCAGCAGTTTTTCTGTGGATAAAAGATATTTTTACACAGCCAAAAGAATGGCCATCGATCTGTTAGATAAAGAGTCTGTGGTTATGTGCTATCATGACCCTTATCTCCCACAGAATAGAAGTGTTCCTCTCATGTAGGAAAAAGGGGGTTTTATTTTCTTATTTATTTTTGCACAATATATGTTGTAGTTTTTGAATCTCCAGTTCAGTGCCAGACTCCTGTTTGGGGAATGAAGGATGGCTTGCCATTTCTGCAGCTCTAACTTGCTTTCTCAGCAGATTTGCAAGCCTCCACCAGCAGAATCATATTACCAGAGGTCACTGAAGAGTCTGCTCCTGACAGTATGTATTATAACAGAGAGTCATCACTGTTGCAGCTGTAATTTTTATTAACATTACTCACAACCTGTAAATGCCAAGAGTAATTCAAGTCCAAAACCTTCTCTCACTACCCTCCCCACAGCTGTTTGCCTCATTTTCCTGCCAGCTTGCTTATCTCCAGGGTTTCCTTGAAATACTGACCTACTAAATTAGAACAACAAACACAAGTAAATTTATTTAACTTTGAAAACCTTGTTGGCACAGTCCTTTCATTTTGTTTTGAAGTAACTACTTCTGCATTTAAAGAGAACCTTAATATAACACTATTCTGTTCATCCCTTTTTATCACAATTACAGTTTTCTTTTGTACAAACTGCAGAGAGTTTTATATCATTGTCATTGTGTTTACTTACTTTAATACTTACATAATTACCATCATTATGTTTACAGCATAATGAATGTTGTCTGAAGAGTTCAGTGTATTTTTCTGCCTAGTGCTCAAAAGGTATTCCTGTAAGCACAAAAAAAAAAAAAAAAAAAAAAAAAAAGGTTTTTTGTGTGTCCATATTTTCTTCCAGGTTTCATGAACTTGTTTTGCTAAGTGTGCTTTCCTGGTCAATAGTGGAAAGGGGAAGGCTCTTACCCTAAAGTAGTATTCCTCAGGCACTTTGATCCTTGTCAGCTGCTAGTTCTGGCACTCCCAGTTCATTACTGTGTGATACTCCCAGTTGTCTCTGGGCACATCTACATGGGTGCACTGTCTACACTTCCCCTCCAGAGCATCTCTGTCCTTCTGGGAAACCAGGGGAGAGACAGGATGGCAGACAAGAGTAGGGCTATGAAGTACAGTGATAGAGGAAGTTTGTTTGCATGGGTAAAGAAAGGACAAAAGCTAGGCACAGTATGTACTGTGAATTTGCTGAAGAAAATCTGGGAAGACATGTAGGTGCACTAATGCAGACCCAAATACTGATACCCCTCTAAAGAATTCAGATAGAGACTGACATCCTGCTGAAGAATTCAGTAGCTTCACTGTGGACCGTGAGAATGTTAATAAGCTGGCTAGTTTTTGGCAGATCAGTGCATAGGAAAGAACAGTCACGTACATCTCTTCCTGCTGCCTATGTAGAAATATTGAATGACATTAGTGAACTTCAATCCAATGACAGAATAAAGGTAAACCCCACAGGTGAGACAGCAAACTATTGAGGGTTAGTGGGCACTCAATGCCTCTCACCAATAGTGAGCGACCTAATCCTAATTCAAAATGGAAAGTGTAAATAGCTAATCCAAGTCAAAGGAAAAAGGTGCTGTCTGTTAGATACCAAAGTATCTTTTACTGACAACCTCTTAACTCTACATGACATGTGAATTTCAGTATTTCTTTCATGATAGTAAATTTGCTTTAGAAGAACATTACAGCACTAGAAAACCCAAATCTTGAGACAAAAACAGACTACTGGACTCAGTTCTAATAGCTGGTTGTTAAATGAATGCTTCTTTGAGAGTGCTTTTTTTTAAAAAAAAAAAAAAGATGGCATTTTTTCCTAATTCCTTTACTGCTACTGCCACAGACACTTTACATCTCATTTTTAGACACATGATTCCAGCCGTCACGATGGCACAACTTCAGTCTTTATCAGGTAAAATTAAGCTTTTGATGACAGGTTTTTAAAATTACAACATAATGTCAACTTTGACCAGACAGTAATTAAAGCCTGATCTTTTGACTGCATCATAGCATTAAATTTCCTATGGCTCAAAAATAATTATGAAAGGCATAAAAAGCAAGGGTAAACTTGCAGCCTTTTGTCATCATTATTTAACTGCTCTAGTTCCTGAACCTGTCTGGTTCAATATCTGTAAATACTACATTATATGACCTACCTTGACCAATACATTTTACAAGCTGGAGTCATCCATTAAACATGCGAAATGACTTTGCCAATACAGCTTGTACAAAAAGCCAATAAGTAAAAGAAGGGTTCTCCCATGGGCTGTTTTAGCATTTCTTGCCATGATTAATAAAAGCAGTTTTTCCAGTTTGAATCTTCAAGGAACTGTCAATGAAAGAGAAATAATGATGCTAATTGAAGGCAAAGATAAACTTGTATTTGATGCTTTCTGGAACTTATATGCAAAATATGTTCAATATGTTCCAGATTAAATCTGTTACTAAAAGACATGGGAAGATGATGATGGGGATACAGATATTAATGAAAGTTAACTAAAAATGCAAATATAGAATATTGTGGCATACTCTGTATGATACAGGAATAATGAGTTTTCTTTGCCAAATAGGAAAAATATTGGTAGCCTCATCCTTTTAGTTTTCTATTCCAGCATCTATGCCTCTACAGATAAGTAGCTCAAACTAATAAAAAGTCATTGTGTCTTCAGAATTAGCCAATATAACAGTCACTAATTATACATAAAAAATCAATATGAATACCACAAACTTGATTGCCTAAAATTGCCCAAGTAATTGTGTTTGTTTTACTCTCCATTTTGGAAAATCTCCCATTAGTCTTTCTCAGCCTCAAAAACTTTTGAAAGGAGACATTTCATTAGTATTCAGTTGATGCAGTATTTCTAGGATGCTGCTGGCCAGCATCTAGCTTCATTTAGACCTGTTGTAAGAGAAAGATTGGTTCTTTTTAAAAAATTCAGGATCATGGGAGACCAAAGAAGTTCAATAATTAGAACAGTCTTCAGAAGAATCATCCCTTCTAACCCAAAACATTATATTATTCTATGATTATGCTTACTCTTTGCTAAAAATGGTCTTTCTATTATTAAATATAAACTATTCTGTCATAATAAACAATTAATTTGTGCAATGTTTTCATTATTTATAATTTTGTGTTATCAGCTGCTTACCAAATTAACAAGACTTCTTTCTGAGAGTAATTATAACATGAGAACTTTTGTATTCGTCAGACTTTTAAATGAGGTTATTAATACATATATCTCATTACATCTATTAAATTATAATTTCATTTCTAGTTACTGCACACATTTATGCATTTTATATATTTACATATATACATGCTGATTATTGGAATTGTTTATATGACAGAGGCTAAGAATAATTCATTTTAGACAAGTAAACAGTTATTTTGCCATTGTTTTCAGCAGAATTAATACATAGACATTCTGAACTTTTTTTGTTATTGATGAGAGAATCCTTTAATTGCTTTTCCCTAACTTTAATCTTTTAGAATTCAGTTCAAAACCTGTTGAAATCAATGGAGAAACTCCCACTGATTTCAAAGGCTGTTATAGCAGGTCCTTAACCAGTATTATTACTACATCTCTGTATTTTTTAGGAAATAGAAAATGCCTTTTAGCCCTATTGAAAATGAAGGATAAAAAGGGATAGTTGATGGTAAGAAAGACGCATAGCTGCTTCAAGTGAAATAGTCTGAGAAGATGCAGAATTTGGTTTTGGTGAAGAGAAATTAAATGTGATTTTTTTACCCAAACCTAGAAGTCCATTCAGCAAGGCTGGGATAAAGATAAAGAAGCCAACAGGAAACCTGGAGAATACTTTGACCATGATCCAGCAAAGCACTCACACAAATGCTTACCTTAAAACATCTGAATACTCCTATTGGAGTGAATGGACTACTTCAGTTGAGATGTTTGGCTGTTTTCTGCCTGGGTGGATGAAGGCGGTAAGAATTCTGTAGTGTGTTTGTGATTACAGTCATTACCAAGGCCAACCTCTGGTAACAGGTACAACCTAAAAATTTCTAAGCAATAATTTATAAATTCTATATATTTACTGTCTAAACCTGAAGATTTAATATGACATTTTACTCCTTACAACCCTGTGTTGAGCTACTGAAATAGCAAAACTGTATGTTCTGAAAGCGAAGAGGTGACTTTAGAGGGGATTAATTCTCCCTAACATAAGCCTTCTGGCATCTAGTCTTAGTTAGTAATGAACGAGGAACTTTACTGGGGGAATTTGTATCACCTATAATTATTTTACTTTTAATAGAATGAATTATGCTTTCAGATTTACTAAATATTTTCAGATGTTATAAAGGGGACTTACAGAACTGGCTTACTATGGCGTTTTTTTAGTCTCTGAAATTAGTGCAGATCATATAGCTGAACATAAATTTGTACCTTCAACAGCAGTTCCACTACCCCAGCTGATCCTGTAGTGAACTAAAAGTGTATTAACCAATGAATTACCTTCTATGAGTATTTAATGAATCCCATTCATCCTTATTTACATGCATATAACCCCAAATGACTGTTCAATTAAGTGCTTACATTTGCATTACATGTACAGGATTCTTCTGTCTTCTCCTCACTAAACCCAAAAATCAATGAATTCATATATATCCAATGAATCTATGTGCAAGAATGTATGAGCTGGGGTATTCAGCTCATGTGTAAATTGAAATTATTTAAAACATATGGAGCTAGATAATAAATCAATTCTTCAGTTGCAGGGAAAACAAATTGAAGTTGATTATTATAGGCCTGTGATAACAGAAATGTGCATGAATGAACAGAGTCTGAAGGCAGACAGTCTCTTTTTGAAAATCAGTGCCATGAGAAAACATGAAGAACCAAAATGATAAATGAGGTAAATTAGAATAAAAATTCACCAGCTGTAAATTGTAGGTAAGTTCCTTGATAAATAATGGGATTATGCAGTCATAATGCCTCTATTCAAAATATTTAGCTTACACGACATCCCAGATATCAAACTCAAATCATAAATACTTTTAGTAATTTAATTAAAATAGTATAAATTACTGTATTTTCTTTTTATAAACTAAGTTTATAGAGTTTTCTTTCTTTAAACCAACTTCCCTTGGTTTAAAGTAGGTTACACACCTGTTTTTAAGGTTACATTCTCTTACTCTTGTTATTATTGTTGATGAAATTATCAACCATGTTCTGCCTGTGTTCTCTCCCAGCCTCTTGCCCACCCATAGCCAACTCTCAGGTGGAACAAACTGAGAAACAAGAAAGACATTGATGTTATGCAGGCACTGTTCAGTCACAGATAGAATGCTGCTCTGTTGTCAGCACCATTTCAGTAATACATGCAAAACACTGTATGGGCTGCCGTGAAGAAAATTAACTCCTTCCCAACCAGACCCAGAATAGTGCAGACTCTCAAAATAGAGTTGCTCCTTTACAAGTAGGTATCCTCTTTTTGCTCTGTTCTCTTGGAAGGTCTTATTAAAAAAAAAAAAGTCTCCAGGTAAGATGACCTCATTTCCTAGGAAATTTCTAAACTTACAGCGTAATAGGTTAGCTGTGTGAGAAGATGAACTCATAGAATCGTAGACTCATAGAATGGTTTGAGTTGGAAGGTACCTTAAAGATCATCTGGTTCCAACCCCTCTGTTGTGGGGAGGGACACCTTCCACTAGACCATGTTTCTCAGAGCCTCATGCAGCCTGGCCTTGAATAGCTCGGGTTGGAGAATTCACAACCTCAATCAAGACTTAGAACAGTACAGAAATGAGAAATTAGGTAAAAGAAAGGTCTGTGAACAAGAAATATCAAAAAGGAACAGTGAAAATATTTTAATAAGAACAGTTGTGACCAGAAAAGAAATATTTTGATCAGTGGAGTGTCTTGTAAGTAATATTATACAGTGCTGTGTAAGTAATGTCAGCTCAAGTTAGATGGTCTCCTAGGAAGTTTACTCTATACTGAATGCAAAGCAAAGTCACAAGTAATTACTCTAGTAGTATTGTAACTAGTATCTGGGTCAAATAACTTCTAGTTAAGCTTTTAAACAATAACATGCTTAACATGATTGATGTGCTTTTTAAATTTTAATTTTATGAAAAAAAAAATGAAATTAACAAGGAGGGTAAAAGTCACAACCAACCTAATAAGCAGACAGCAGTGAGGTTCCAGCCCTCAACCCTTAAATATGTTTAATGCTAATCAAACTTTCCTGATCCAAAGTTGCTTAGTTATTTATGGTGTTTAGGAACTCAAAAAATCTTCTACCATTTGCTAGGAATAATGGTTCTGCAATCCTGTAATTTCTCTAAACAGTTTCTGGCTTTCCAGCTGCATGACAAAATTAAACTTGCCAGTTATAATTCTGCAATTGGCTTAGCGGTACTCTGCTTATGTGAATGGTTGGGTGATATCTTTTTAAGAGATGGTTGGTGACTTCTTCAGTATTTTAGTATGGAGAAAAAACATGAATTGACAGGAATAATGAGGAAATGGGAGTTTTCACGTTTTGAAGTTGTGGAGTAAAGGTGATCTTGCAAATCCCATTCAAGTACAATCTCATTTATTCTTACCAAACTGCCTTGTTAGAGATCTTCTCTATATGTTTTTCTGACACAGAAATAAAAGTTCAGTCAATGTGAGCCATGTATTTTTTTCAATTAATTGACAGGGAGATATTTTTTTACCTGCAAGAAAATACAGAACTTTTTATCGTCATATGGGAAACCCCCCTCAGTCTCTCTACCAGTCAAAGGATTAAGTAACCTTGCTGAGTCTGTCTGCATGGGGTTTTGCAGACATGAATGTGAGCCTCATTTTTCACTCACTTGAACCTGAGTGAATGGTATTACTGTTGCTGAGCATGAAGCAATACCTTGAAACACAATGGGTATTATCTCAAAATTATATTATATATAGTTATTTTACATTTGATTAAAAACAGAGAAGATACCTTAAGACTTTGAGGATTAAGATCTCACATTTTTGCTGTGAGACTTGATTGATTGCAGGTATTTTTTCCTAAATAGGAGTTATTCCTTAGTTGTGTGCAGTCCTATGGAAAAACCTGTATCCCGTTCTCAAAGAGAATATTTTGCAGTGCAGACCACATAGTGATAAAATGATTGGCTTATAACAACTTTTTGAGGTGAAGACGGTTTATAAATTTAGATTTCTTTTTCAGTTGCTATTAACATATTCTTTTTTAGCTTGCAATATCATTTAAAGATAAACCAGGTAGATAAAATTGTGTGACTCCTATTTAGAGATATTTACACATTTTTACAAAGAACTGTAGTATTTGTCCAGCTGGTGGTTTTATCTGTGACTTTGTGTAAAGATCTCCTCTATTTTCTGCTTTGTATTCTACAATGTGTATGAACAAGCAACTTCATTTCCCAGGTAAAGAAGATGTAACATGAAATCCAATAAGTGGATCTAAAACTTTGTGAAATGACTGTGGTGCAAGGTTGCTGTCTTTTTTCTTTTTTTTTTTTTTTTTCCCAAATGGAAGGTAATTAAAAAGACCTTTCTTGCTTTATAGTGAATCTTTTTTTCTTAGTAGGCTGTGAAATTGAACAAGTATTATCCTCATAATGGCTGGCTTTGGCTTTGTTTTATTTTGAAAATTTGTCCAAAAATCTCAATTCTGTATTATGCTCTGAGTCACCTTAGATTAGCTGCCTTTCTCCATCAACTCAGACCAATAGTGTCTTTATCTTCAGCTTCTAGAGAAAAGAATATTTATGGGGACAGAAGGATAATTTATTCTGTGAGATATTTTTAGCGAGGTTTAACACAAATTCGGAAGAACAGTATGTACTAAGTAGCAGAGGGTACAAGAAATTTCTTCATTGCTGTCCGTTCTTTCTGACAGTTTTCTGGTATAAGGCCTACCAGTCATAACAACTAGAAGACAAGACAGGTAGTTTCAGGCACCATTTTCAAGGATTACTCCTCAGCTAGGACAGGGCTGTAGAGAGCTTAAAGAGTTGCACCTCAGACTCCTATCTTGAAGTCTGTGTAGATGCACATCTTTTACACAACTAAAAGTGGAAAGGCTGATTCTCATCCAAGCTGCTGCAAATATTTCAGAATATTGAATTTTATGGTGCATTAAGAGCCAGCAAATTTAGTAATCTTCACTGCCAAAGGGGCCTAGTTTTGACTTCCTGTTGTCACACAGCCCTGTAGCTCTGGCAAGAAATCTATATCAGTGTAAACTGAAGTTCTTTGTGTATATTCAGAAACAATCAACTCTGAGGTTGGGTATGCTATTCCCAGGTCTGTATCTTTAGGTATGTATTTAATGAAGGAAAGTTACAGGAATACTGCTTAAAGACAGAAAGACATGATCAGCCACTGATAGTCCTCAGATAGGACTAAGCAAAAGCTAAAGACAGGCCTTCTTCTGAACAGTAGTCTGAGTATTATCTTTTCATTGCATGACCTAGGTATTCTGAATTTTTGTCTATTATTTTATCTGAGATTTGCATATTATCTAATAATCGTTTGAGACTTGAAACCTAGGATGATGAAAGCGGTGACAAACTGTTTTTCCTGATTTCTCAATAGGAAAATTGTTTTAGGAAATGGAATTTTCGTGTTAACACTAAGCTAATAGTCAAACATTGGTCTTCTAATTCCTTCCCCTGTATTTAATCCATTAATACATTATTGCTCAATTTGGGAAGGAATGAACATGAAAAATAAGACCTGCACATTTCTATAATGTATGTTTTTCAAAGTCAAAGGCAGCCTTTTAGGATCCCACCATAAGATTTTATGTCCTGAAGATAAATTCCAAGGCAAAATATTGAAAAATACAGTGTAGGTTACACTACTTTTCAGCAAGATTGCTGTACAAAGCAACTGGATTATTTGATTGTCTCCCAGGATCCCGAGAATTAAATAATACTTGATTGGCTCTTTGAAGAAATAAAGTATGTACTCTTTCCATAGTTAATGCTGTTACTACATTTCCTTTTAAAATATATTATGGATTTCTGTGTCCCTTTCTACTTGTATATCATAAATGGCAGATGTTCTGGGCGCACAAAGTGGCCTTGATGTGGGGATGAGGGTAACATTACTTCAGTGACTTTTATTGTTCATTCTTATAGTGATAGCAATGGTGAGGATTTGGTAAGTACATTAAATTAGAATTGTTTGGCACTGGGATACTGTAGTATAAAAGTTGCCATTAAAGGAATTTCAAAAATTGGTGGATATGATTTTGTATTTAACCATGAGTCTGGGTTTTATTATGATAGGTCATTAGAAGGGCAGCAATTGATATCCTGGTGTTTTACTGCTCACAGGCCCCTAAATGTAGCAGGCCTTCAAATATCAGATTTTTATTTGTAAGGAGGCTTGTTTTCAGCTCCTAGTCTCACTTTTCTGCTTCATCACTTGGCTTAAGACAGCAGAAAAAGATTCTTTTGAGCTGACTGTCCTAATTAGTGGAAGAAACTCCTGCAGGAAATGAGGTGTGCCCCTCAGTGCCTAATACTTTAAATATGTTAAATGGACTTAGGCTAAGGGATCTTTTCTCCTTGCTTCTGTTTTTACTTATGAGACTGTTGTATCATCCATCATCATGTTGTGCAATACGTTTGTTTCTGTTTCTGTGTCTTCTCATCTTACTTCCAGCTGCTGAAATTCCTGTAGTAATTTATTCTAGAGGTCAGGTCCTTTGATGGTAAGGATCACACATTTTCCCATATGTGTATACAGTGCTTAACAAATGGAGTCTTAAAAATAAACAGATACACACAAACATTACAGCATCAAAAGTAATAACAGCCCATTGGGTTTCCACTAAGCTACGTTCTCAGTTACGTATTTGAATCTGTAGAAGATGAAGTTTTATTGCTCTTGTTTCTACTGATGTCCTTAGAAGAGTAATAAGTGCTTTCCTTTTATGCAGCAGTTAAGGAGAGCACACTTGTTTTTTTTTTCACTTTTGGGCTGCTGATAGAGTGCAGAATTTTCAGAAATTAGTTCTGTATTATAGTGGATGAATAATGGAATCATTAAGATTGTAAAAGACCTCCAAGATCATTGAGTTCAACCTCTGATTAAACACCACCATGTCAGCTAGACCATAGCACTAAGTCCAGTCGTTTCTTGAATACCTCCAGGGCTGGTCATTCCATCACCTCCCCGGGCAGTCCATTCCAATGCCTGACCACCTTTTCAGTGAAGAAATCTTCCTGATGTCCAACCTGAACCTTCCCTGGTGCAGCTTGAGACTGTTTCCTTTTGTCCTGTTACTGGATGCCCGGGAGAAAAGGCCAACTCCCACCTGGCCACAGCCTCCTTTCAGGTGATTGTGGAGAGCGATGAGGTGCCTCCCTTTCTTCAAACTGAATGATGATAAATCCATCAACCACTTCTCATATCTCTCACTCTCTAGACTTTTCTAGAGAGTGAGAGATATGAGAAACTTTTTTTCTTACTGTCCTTCTCTGGACTTGTTGTTCCAGCAAGTCAACAGCTTTCTTGTAGTGAGGGGCCAAAACTGGACACAACACTTGAGGTGTGGCATCACCAGTGCCAAGCACAGAGTGACCATTGCCATTCCCACACCAATCAGTTACATCTAATTTAGACCAAAAATACAGCTCTTCCCATCACGGTAAATGGAAGTGGGAAAGTGCATATATAAGAATTACAGAACATTACTGTTGATTACTTGGAAAACTTCATAGTATCACTTATGCTCCCTTTGATAGTACATGACTTACTTTTAAAAGAAAGGGGTAACTAACTTTAACAGAGAGAGAAACACTCTAAAAGTCATTGCCTATAGTGTATTAAAGAACTGCTTTTATTAACCCTAGAGGATACTTAGGTACTTATTCACAGAGCTGTATTTCCAGTTAATATTTAGTTGGTAGTCAGTAATGTAGCAATAAAATGTTTTTCAAGTAAAAGAACAAAAAACAAAATAGATGCTCACATTCTCCATTAAAGCTATAATGCATCTTTATTTTCTGAGAAGGAAGCTTAAGGATATCAGATAGGATTAGACAAAGGATGACAATTACTACCTACTAAATCAGTCCTCTCAACCCATTAAAGATTCCCAGCAAAATACAAGCTATTTGTTTTAAGTGACAGAAAGCAATTACTGCTCCTTCATCTGGGAAGTTTCAAGGCTGAAACTTAGGTCTTTCTTTATTGCATTCCAGGTAAAACAAGATGAAATTAGAGCAAATATACTGTTTGACATTTTGGTGTCCTGTGGCAAACTATGGCCTCCAAGTTCAGACCGGCTGTCACTCCTCTCATGGGATGGATAATGAAGCAATGGATTCCAGCTCTGACAGGGAGTACTCCGAGAGCAGATGCAGTTCTGCAGTGCTGTGTTATCATGTTTGTTATAACTTTGAAGCTTGAAGCTTTTTTGAAAGTCATTTATAGTACATTAATGTTCTGAAAGACTGGTCTGGTTTTGTTATCAATAACCTCAGAAAAGCTTGCAGGCCTGAAATAGCTATTCACATACGTGTGTCCAGCATTGATTCTACTAAGTGTCAGAAAGAAAAAAGCCAGGACCATATAATAGTTCAGATGTACTGCACTGAGAAAAATGTGCTTAACTGCACTCTGTGGGAGACATCTTTGTGCAGAGTTGACTTCTCTGTCCCCCTTTTTCCACACTGAATTCTCCTTCCATAAAAACCTTGATTTTGAAATCTCACTTTAGTTGGAAATCTCACTTTAGTTATAAGGGGTTTCTTTGTTTTTTTAAGGGATGATTTTTGTCGACAGAAGACTACTAGTTAGTTTCTAAAAGGACACTAAAGGTTTTTAGTCCCTACCTTGATTGCAATTACTAGAATTGTTTTTAATAGCACACAGCGAATCTAGTAGCTGAATTTATTTTTGCTTCCTTCATAGGAGGTAAGTTATGGGTTGTCTGTAAAATCATATGGCCAGTGGCCAGATGTGACTACTTTAAAAGGGTGAAGGAGGGGGAAATGCTCCAAGAAATGTCTACCAGAGAGGCAGATGTGATGTTTCCTGTATGATGAAAAATTACTGTAAAATATAGTGCCAGTTAAAAGCCTGAAATTGATTTAAAATCAAAACCACCTTGATTTACATCTTGGGTAAACACAGAGCTTGACAAGGTTTCTGATAAGATTGTCAAATATTGAGTATTTTAATTTAAAATGAAACATCTCAAGTACAAAATACCTTGATAGAACATACAGAAATGTGTTGGAATAAGCAGGAAAACCTGTCTGTCAATGAGGTGGTAAATGAAAATTGTCAGGAAACATAAATTTGACAACTACTTTCTTGACCTGTCTTGTTAATGACAGCCAAAAACACTGTTTGTCTCCAGCTGACAGAAATAAGATGAAACTGTATCCCTGAGAAAGTCAAGAGATACCCTGAACCTAATGTGAATCATAGCGTAATTGTGAAGATGATTATTCTCTTTGGCTGCAAGAACTTCTATCTGTCCACAGATTACTTATATGTCTCTTGAATTACCTGATAAGAGAAACTTTACTTGAAACAAAAAATACTCATTCCTTACAGCACCCAAAAGCAATGATTTTATGCTAATACATAGTGTCTATTGACTTTCTGCTTTATATCCACTTTCTTCATAGCGAGTATTCTTAGGGTAACACTCCTTCGAGCTGCTTTTGTACTTAGTGAAGAGGAACTTTTTATATATTGTTGCCTTGATTTTTCAGCCTTCTGGTGTGTCTCACAGCTTTGGATGTTTCTTCATAGTTCTCAGCTTTCTCACACATAGGTGTTATAAATAGAAGCAATGTTTTTGTTAAGATGAAGTAGTTTACATTTTTTCCTCTTGGAGGAATCGACAGATAATGGACAGTTGTCTTGACGATGGTCTGGGATGGGAGAGGTATCAACCTTCTCTTCCAATCCCTGGTCTTTGTAGAAATACTATAAATATGGAGTCAGATGTTGTAATAAATAGTTCATGCTTTCTCACCAGACAGTGTGTATGTGTGTGTGATTGTGTGTCCAACAATGACAATATATCTTTTGGAGTATTTCTGGAAGTTATTCAAAGTAAGCCTACCTTTAGTTTACCAAAACTCTTTCATTGATTTAATTATTCTGCTGTGCAAATTCCTGGATAAGAATACCTTGTGAAGTGAAAAAAAAGATTTGAATATAAAGTGGAAATGGATATACAAAATTGGAATATATATGTGTACAGAAATACATTTCTTCCTATCTCCTGAGAAAATGATAGGTTAAGCTTAGTGAGGATGTTTGCAAATCTCAGATAGTTAGCTTTACCGGCTAACTGAAATTAGAGCTCTAGAGGGCAAAATACAAATGATTTGATGAAGGGTAGCAATTAGCTCTACTGTGTATGAATATTGTTTATCATGGAGAGTTCAAAGAAAATCATTGAACATTCCATATTTGGTCTATCACATGGAAAAGATTCAACACAGGATTGAGGGCTGTATTATGATAGGAATGGTACGGTATGGTATGGTATGGTATGGTATGACATAATAGGTAGAAGTGAAAAATTTACCCATTTGCTAAGAAGCCTTCTCCACCTAAGGAACTGCACTCTTTAAAAGTGCAATATTAAAGAACCATTATGAAGCTGAAAATTTAAGTATTAGAAAAGGTATAAATCTATTAAAATGTAGAGCTAGAGAAAGTAACTTTTAAGATATTTTTGTTGTTCTAAAACTGAAACTAAGTGGAGGTAACTACCTATGCAGTATCATTTATAATATAGGCTTGATGTTGCTGGTATGGACAGTATCTGACCATGCCTGTGCACTTTCAGTCTTTCAGTTTATTCTCCTCAAAAGCCATCAAAATAGTGTAGGTTGCTGAAAATAGTGGCACCCATTCTGCCACTGTGCTTATTTCTCTGCATTGGCAAGGATAGCAGGCTGGAGCAAGATGCCTAACGCTTACAGGACAAGCTGAATGAGGTCTCATGTCATACGTGGTGAATGAGAGTGGCAAAGGCTGTATTCGGCTGCAGAGGAGAGATGGCTGACACAGCTGTCGTGGCAACAAAGCACAGTGATCTGAGAAATGTAGAATTACTCTTACTGTGGGCCTCCACATCCAGACTCCCTATAACAAAGCAGTTGTGATCTCTATCACAGTACCTTCCAATTTGCAAATATTTTTTATGACTAGGTTCCACATTGAAGGTATAAAGGGCTCTGAATTCCCGGTAATTTTCTTTAACAGGAAGATATGGCAGATACATAAAAGGGAGACAGAAAACCACCTTCACCATGGTGAGAGGGAGTTACAGGTAGCTTAGAATCTGGCGATTCTATGTTTTGTTCAGGAGCTTCTTTGTCAGTATACAATGCGACATGAAAAACCAAAAAGATATTCAATACAAAACAAAGAGAGGAGTCCAATAGAATTTTTTAACAATAAAAGGCTTACAATATTTCTAATCTTGGCACATTGTTGAGTCAGTGTGACATAGTTCTAGTAATTTGAATTTCTTCTTTCTGTTAAGCCAAACTGAGAGAAAATGCAAATATTCATAATTCATATGTATATAAGAACTTCCTCATTCTATGCATATAGCAGTACATAATTTACAGCAGGATTGAAGAAAAGTTATCAGCATTACATAGAATGCTTTAAATCTACTGATATTTCTGTTGGATTTAGAAGGTATTTTGGCTGTTTGCTTTTCTTCCATAAAATAAATATTATTCTTCTAGTGTTATCTCTTAGTTTTCTGTTTCCTGACACTGTTTTTTGTTCTTCTGTCAATCTTCAGTCTAATTCAATGAAATATTACCATTCTGGCATTATTACCAGAAACCAGAAAGCACCATTTAGAACCACAGTTAGAAGTGTTGATAAATGATGGGGATTTTGCTTTAATAAATACTTATTTAAGAACAGTAACCTTTTCATACTAGTGAAGACTTTCAAAGGAATTATCTTCACTCATGGTCAAGCCTGATTCCACTGAACATATACAGCTTTGCAACACCAAGGCATTCTTCATAGCCAAACTTTGCTTTTCAAGCTCACGCGTTTCACATGCTTCTTAATGATTCATTTGCTCCCGCACTGTCTGTCTTGGTACTGGACCTGCCATCTGATTCAGGATAGTAGGTCTTTGCTGCCAAATCATTCCACGTTTGATTGTTGACTTGTTGTACTTCAGGTCCTATGCTCCTTCTTGTTCTTCCACCTAGGACTTCTCCAGACTTTTGCATCTTTCCTGCATAATTTCCTACTGTGAGGAAGTCTGCTAGGCTCTGGCTGGGGTTGGTGACTGTTACACACCTATGAGGAATTAGAATTCTCATATGAAGGAAACTGGCCTCTATCAAACTCCTGGGTTATGAGAATCTGCCAACGTGTGGAAACATCACTACTGAATTTGCAAGAAGTGAAGAACATATTCACTTCCATATAATTTTTTTTAAAATAATGTATCTTAAAATGAAGACCTGGCAAAATATATGTGTGAGGAGATACGTTAATTTTTATTATTTTGAAATGAATATGATGGTTTATTTTATTTATTATTTTGGATTTTAAGAAAGACTTGACCTTGCAAATTGCCTATGGCAGCAGATTCCGGGCCTAATTTGGAGATACAATATCAGCAGAAGTCTACCCAGTTGATTTACTGCAGAAAGGTTCATCACCATCATCAAATCTTCAAGCCAAGAGTTGTGCCTTTTACTTTTTTTAATAAATAACTAAGCATATAAATTATTCATAAATATTAATGTCAATAACTGCAGAAGATTTTCATGAACAAATCCTGCCTTTCCATTTTTAAAAATGTCACATTTGGCCCAATGGTATAGGTAGTATAGATTTGATAGAACGTGTTAATCTGAGCAAACCATGTTTAGAAGGAGTAGGTTGTCTTTATATATTGTTCACTTTGTCTAGCATTGTCTTTACCATACATTAAACAAGTATTCTCTTTTCCTCCTTATCTCTTTAATATCACACAGATTGCTGAAATAAATCCCAAATGTTCTTCTATTACATCTCATTTACATATATTCTTGACAGATTTCTCACTGTTTTCAAAACTAGCAATGTAATGAAAATTACATGAGTCATGAGAAACTGGGAGAGAAGATAAAGGCAAAACAATAAAGTAAACAAAAATGAGAAAAAGTAGGGAAGGGAAATGGGGTTAGAGATATTAAAAGATATATAAAAATTCAAAATTTATCTAAATAGGATGCAATACAGTAGATGACCTAAAGCCATCAAGGGGGTTACTCCTTCTTGTTCATCTGTTCATCTGTACATGGAGCTGAAATCTAAATAAATCCTCAGCAAGTGGAGATGAATGTCTGCTCTTTGATGGCAACTGTCTGTGCTGCCCTGTTCAGAAAAGACATGGCTGCACACTTGTTAGTGTTTCACTGTGCTGGCATACAGCAAGCAGCAGGAATACCAGCTAAATGGTTCATTCACATTTAATTTAATTTAATTTAAACTATTCAGGGAGTAATGAAAATCAGTGCAGGTTTTCAGACAGATACTTCACCATCTTTACCTCACAGAATTTAAAAAAAATCCCAAAATTTGTAAAGTGTACTAAGTGAATGGAGAAATTTAAATTTTTTTTCAGCATACAAAAAATAATTCATATTTTTGTTTTGGGTGCTGCTCTGGCTTGTGAAACTTTCTTAAAAGCAATGACAAAATACTCTACAGACAAAAATATTTTTTTCTCTTATTCTTATGCTAAGTATCTTGCAAGTGCCATGTCAGTGGCCTCAGTGGAACTGCAGTTGCCTATAATCTCAAACTAAGGTAAGATTGGCCAGACTTGCACAATCCAAAAGCCTTGCATCTTGCCTATGATGGGGACTGACAGCAGATAACTTGCAAAGAATGAACACAGAGCATAGAAAAAGTGTCTTGGGTTTTTACTGCATTGTTTTTCCACAAATTTATCTGTCATTAGTGTACACCTTAGTTGCTCCCCTTGAGCTGGAGTCTGATTCAAATTATGTTGGGAGATTTCTTGATCAGCCACAACTTAATTGTTAGGGTAGACTGTGGAGGTCCCTGAGTGTGTCAGGGCAATTCTAGGGCTTTGCCCTGGAAGAATCTACCATTGGCTCTGAGAATAACTCATAGATATTAAGGTGGACAAAAAGCCTCCCCCCAGGCTGCTCTACAGCATTATGTTAATCTACAGCAGTTTTGCTTTCCCATTGGCCCATGGACCCTGCCCAACTCTATTGTTCATATATGTCCCTAGTTCTAGAGGGTTCCCCTTTCCCTGTTTCCCCACTGGTTGTGGTTTCGCTGATGGTCTGTCCTTATGACCCCTGTAGGTCACTGCCCTTTGCCCTGCCCTTGTACTGCCCCTGTGCCCTCAGACCACTGGCTCCTGACCCCCATACTTAACCCTGGGCACTCCTTTGATCTGGGTCTTTCTGTCCCCAAAACCTTCAGCGTGAATCTGCAAAGTAAACCTCACTGCAACTTATACAGGAGGCCCTCCCTGCTGCTCTTGGCTGAGCTGGCTATGGGGGGTGTGTGTGCGTGTGGACTTTAGTGACTGTTCTGTGCCCCCCTGAGCGGCTTCTCCAGAAGAGAGGCTTTTCATGGAGAGGTAGCTGCAACCACCATCGATCTCCACACTGCTACAGTAGATGAAAACTAGAGTACTAAGCAGTTTGATATATTGGTCCATAAAAAAAAAGTGCATTGGGTTGTATTTTTCCCAGATATCACAGATCTGGGAAACCTTATCTCCATTTAGTCTTCTGAAAAATGTTAATTTTTCAGTATTCTTCTTTGCATAGATCTGTTAGTCATTTAAGTTTATATGCCCCTAACTATCAACTGAATATCACACCAAGTACTGTGATTAATGCATAGCAAGAAAACTGCTTTGATGTTCCTGAGGTCCATTTTATTTCTATTTATTCAAAGTCCATTGAACTTCTCTTTAAAACCATAATTTCAGTATTTCATAATTTTTTTTATTTTGAGAGATCTAGACATTTTCATAAAAATAAATCCCAAGCCATTTCTTTCTGGGGACCACTGGTAATTTAAAGAAGTAATTTGCGTCTTTAACCTCATCCTGTGAAATCTGATCCAACAGAGCAGTGGAATCCTTAGCTAGAAATCCAGGGAGCTGGATGTTATCCAAACAAGTCTAAATCTAGACCACATCAATATTTTTTTTCTTTTGAAAGCTTTCTGCAAATCAAGGGAATCAAGAGAACATATCTAGGTTTTGTGGTGTAATTGTGTTTGAATTACTGAGTTATTATTACATCTTAATAGCTTACTTACTTGCCATAAATTTTTAAAAATAGTTGCAGAATTCAGAGATATAAGCAGATCTGCTGTTTTTAAGTATAGGCCTCAAAGATCATCTGCCATAGTGAATAATCTTTATTAATGGCTGCATTTCTTGTCTGCCTCCTTTGCAAATCAGATGACTCCTACTGAGAGTGCTAAATGTGAATGTTAAATTGTATTCTTTCTTCTCCATATGTGCCCAGCACTGATGCTGCTGCATGGGATCCTTGATCAGTAGGAATGACTGTCTGTAGAAAAGCCATGCTGCTTAAGTGTGAAAAAACTAGTGCAATTCTGCTAGGATTATTTCCAGAATGACATCACTTCTGACACTGACCATGGAAATCCTAATGGTTGAGTTTATACTGTTGTTGACTTGTTTGCAGCCACTCTAATTAAAAAAAAAAACAAACAAGTTAAACCAAACAAAAGTTACAAAACCAGACTCATTCTTTTTGCAGTGTTATGACATAGGAGAGAAAAAGCAGATATTCAATTACCTTCTGAAGTTACTAGGGTTACTAGAACTTTTGTTTTAGCAGTATTTCATTCACAAGGCACCAGAGTTCAGCAATACAAATGATAGAACAGTCTCCCATTCTATTTTTAGCCTTAAAATATTGTAGTCATAAAACCTGTCATAATTAATTCCAAAGCTGAATCACAGATAGCAAAGACAAAAAGGGCTTTAGAAGAATGGGATCTTCTGGTTTTCTCTTGATGACTATTGTGGGGACTGCATCTGTGCGGATAATTTCACATTTTTTTCCTCAAGAATGACAAGTTTTCCTTTTACATATCTTTCTCTGATCTGTTGTTTATTCTTATTTCTAAATACTATGCCCCAGATTAAAATTAATTTGGCCCCAAGAAAACAAAGTGGACTTTGATCAAATGGTATAAATATTTGATCCAGAACTGCAACTGTCCCTGTAATTTTTGCTGACATATAACTGGAACTAAACAGGAATATTTTCAGTCATAGATGATGTTAGAGCTAAAGAGATATTGTTCTATTTTAACTCATTCAGTATTTTTCTGACAACTAGTGTTCAAGTTTATTTATGTGAACACAGTTTATACAAGATAAGTAACTGACAAAGCTATGACCAAGGCTGTAAAACAAATTACTAGGAAGTCATGTTATGAGTTCGTGTTGTGGGTTCATAACACATCAGCAACAACACAGCATTTACAGGTTTTTGCAGCAGAGAAACACTGAGGTAGTTTGACATCAAGCAGGTAGGTTGCTTCATGCTCATTGTAGTGCTGGGTCATGGGCCGGCATGGCTATTCTGTGGGATAGCATCCTCAGGACACTCCACTCTGAGCACTGCTGTGGAACAGCTGAGAGCACTAGCTCACAGTATAGCTCCCCTGAACACTGTCATTCAGTTGCCTGCTTCCTCAACCACTATTCCATCAGCTTCTTGATAGTTATATGGAAAAGCTGGAGAAATGCCTCTCTGGAATGAAAGCCATGAAGGCATTTTGCTTTCTAAAGTTTGATTTTGTTTTCTTCTCCTATGATAAAGTCAATATCTAATGTAGCGTCATTGACTGTTGGATGTTGTCTTATAGAAAAGAATACAGCCCCTCAAACTCCAGTGCAGTAAACTGAGATAAGATGTTTCTTAAGAAGGGGGACTGCCATCTTTTAAAGAGAGATGTTTATTGCCTATGTTGCTAAGTAACCTGAAATTATTTCATATTCTCAGTACTACCTTGAGTAGAGGATAAAGAAAACCATTTTCTTTGCGAAGTTCTGTATGAGACAAGGGCATACTGATAAAATCAATGGTTGGGTGGAAAGGACTGACTATGATAGGAGATTTTAATTTTAAAAGCAACTCTATGGATGATGATGGCAACTACTTTCCTGTGACTTATAGTAAAAGCAGAAACATCAATCACTTGACAAAATGACTCCCTCTACTTTCATATTGCTATTTATTCAGTAGTATTTTGCCGTTACAATACATCAACAAATCAAAATAGCCTTTGTGGTTGCCACTGCAATTTGGGGAGGGTCTACAGAAACCCAAATGTTTTATGCTGCTCTAACTTATACTGTCTGCACAGAAGAATTTATTTACAAGAAATTTATGACCAGAATAACTCCTGAGCAGTACGGGCTACTACGAGTATGTGTAAATTAACACGAACAAAGAAGATGTTTCATCAGTCCTGGCTTCATCAAAGACAAAATTCCTGGAAATAAGAAAGATAAGTAGAAGAATTTCAAGCAGCTTTTCATGTTAGTACAGTAACAGATAATTTGAAGGTACTTTCATGTTTCATTATATCCTTTAAAACAACTACCTTTTAAAGTTGATTTTTTTTGCTCACATTTCTCTGCTTCACTTAAATTAGATTTTTGTTATTTAAACATGAACAGTGATTCACTCTAGTTAAAAATTATACTTCTGGGTTACATATTTTTAACAACGGAATACAAATAAATCCAAAATTTTAGAGATTTCTCACTGCAGGATTTTGATAAATCTCAAACCATATTAGGAACAAAACCTTAAACTGGAAATTAGCACTTGGGAGGAAGATTTGAACTAGGCCTTTATGATTGTTGGTGCTCAGCAAATTCTGACAAGCATGAGACAAAGCCATCATCCATTTTAAAACAGAGCACAACCTGAAGCTCCAGAGAAAAGGTGAGAGGACCTGATCTGACATATGCTGGTCAGAATTGCAAGCATCAAAAAGTACATATAGCACAGACAGGAGCTTGTTGATAGCTTTGATGAAGTCCTTCATATAATCTTTGTGACAGAAGATGAATGGACTGTTCATCTCTGGGAAAATTGGACATTCATTATTTTAATATGGAAACTGGTACATGGATATTGCAGCAAGCGCCAAGACTAGGCACAGAGGTCATAAAAGTGAATTCAGAAAAAGGAGTCATGAGCTGAGGAAAAGCCAGACAGTGCTTTTCAAGAGACACTTATCCTAGCAATGAGGGAGAACTAAAGACCCAATTGATCCCATCTTCTATGTGTTTAAACAATCTTCACTTACTCTAAGGGAGAAATTAAAAGAGTTATGACAGTGAGTTATATTACAACATTCTTGGGTTTGGTCACTTTAGTAAAAGAGAAATAAAAAAGACAAGACAAACCATTCACTTACATTTTAGTCAAGGCAATGTACATGCATAAATGAAAATATATTTATTAACCTCAGTGGGGGAAGTATTGTGAGACGTTTCTGATGCCAAATAATTTTTATGCTTTATTAATAAACAATGTCTGATAGAGAACTCTAGACAAATTTACACATCTATAAACATTTATGCGTCAAGACTTTTCCTTAAACTGCCATCTTAGCTATGCTCACTTTGTGTTTTAGAAAAATCTAAGTAATTTTAGAGATAAAGGAACAACTGGTATACATAAATTAGCTTTTATTCCATAGAAAAGTAGATAAGCATGACAAGAAAACCACAAGTAGACTGAACTGTAATAATTTGGTTAAAGATAAACTACTATAAAGATAAAACTAAACTAATACACTACTATAGGTAGTATCCATAGAATGATAATGGTGGAGCTGGAACAGGAGACAAATTAAGATATTCAAGTGGATTTCTCTCACATTCACTGCGGTGATTTAACAGGCAAAAAAGGGGAAAAAATACCTGTCAGATTAAAAAAATTAAGAAGATTAAAAAAATTACATTTGTACTCAATGTATGAACTATGGTTAAAGCATAGTTCATTAAGTGTGGTTAATGAACTATGGTTAAAGCACATCTACAATGATGTCCAGTTTGTGTAAGGGCTAAGGCAAGTAACTGAAGATAAGGACCGAGAAACTGAGGTTGGTACTTTTGGATACCCAACTCCTGAAGCAGGAAAATAGCATACACAAAAATTAGGTTGCCCACAGATGTTTTAAAGGCAGATATTTGATGATGGGTTTTTTTTCAAATAGCGCAAACAAATGTCTTATACTTGATAACATAAGCTAAGTACCAGTGTGGTCCCACGGAGAAGGAATCTTCAGAAGTAATATGTGCTTAAAAAAAGGTTCTTTCCTGAACTATGATGAAATGCACTGTGCAGTAGTTACAGCTGCCAAAAGGAAGCTGGAGTATTCCCTTTCTCATGAATACAAATTTTATTTCTCTATATAACATATGATTTGTTTTACATATTTCCAGATATTTTCAGGTATTAATTTCAGTGCACTTTGCTGATTGCAGCTGCTGACTGAAATATTTGTCAAATTTTGATAGAGTACAGGGCAGTTCTAGGCAATCAATGTATTGATCTGATTTTTTAAAAGACTACTTCTAGGCAAAATGTAGACTATATTAGACAGAGTAGAAGTGTCAGAGGGCATGAAGTATTTTAAACCACAACAGAGAGAGAATATTTCCAGACTCTCTCCCACAGACAGGAAGGGAGCTTTCCAAGGTAGGTATTTGTTTACAAATAGGATAGAGATTCAGAAAATGTGATAGAAGACACACCATGTCTGTTTGGACCTGAAAAATATGAGAGTAGGGTAACTTACACACTAGATTTTAGTTAGCTCTGACCTACCTGATAGCAGTATCCGTCTGGAGGGTTTAATTCAGAATGTGTGAATTTAAGTGACTTGCACTGAAGATTAGTTTCATGACAACAGTCAGAGACTGGATAAGGGTTCACATTTGGTGTAATGAACCAAAGGCATTAATCTTTTTTGTGTGGCTGAGTTGCAGGTGAGTGGGAGACTAGTAAGCTTTATATGAAACATATGATTCAATGTACTTAAACTGTGACTAATCTGAACACAGTCCTTCCAGGAAGAAGATAATGGTTTTTCCTCACAGTAAGCAAATCACTGGAGAATCGTTTAGTTAAGGACTACGTCAGTCAATAGGTGAAGACAGCCAGATCTCTAATTTTACGTTGTCAAAACAAATGATTTTAACTTCTGCCAGAAGTAGTTCAAGGGAAAACACGGGGCAAAGCAACAGTGGAAGCCATGCCAGAGGTCAATTGGATATATACTGTCAGTCTACTAAGGACTTGTGTTTCAGTGCCTGGAAGAATTTCTCACATAAGTGTAGGAGGAAGGGTATAAAAAAATTTGCTTAGGGAAGGATGTCTGTCACTAACAAGCTCAGTTTTACAAAAAAAAAGTGCTGGAGCAAGAATATGAGAAGATCAAGGCCCCTTAGGCTGCTGAAGTCTGAGTTGAGTTCTCAGTGGGAAAGTAGTCAAACATTCTGAACACCATATTTGTTAACGCATTAGCTTCAAAATCCTTTCTTTTAAACTTTCCCCAGGAAGTGAAATTTTATTTTGGTTTTATTATCAATATTATTCCTATGGAGAATCTGTCCCTAGGGGACTTACGTCTTCTCTATTACTTCACTAGTACTCTTAAATGTATAGTATTCCTTTATGTATTTTCCCCTTCACTGTGCTTACAAGTTTGCTTAGTTAATCATTACCTGTAACAATGATTAGTATGCTGTCTTTCCTCCTCTTTGAGCATGACTGTTAAATCATTAAATCTGAATGGACCTATTACAAATTTCAGAGGTACAGGAGAGCTCATCTAAAACAATATTCTTTCATTTAAAATTACCTTACATTAACTGTATTTGAACCACTATTCATATTAATGTATACTTTTTTGATGTAATTTTGTTTAATTCTTTAAGTATAATTTTGTGCCGCATTGTGTAAAATGCCCTACCAAACTGAAGTTATAATCATCTCGTTTAGTTCCCTTTATTAACTGAAAATATAATCTTATTCAAAGTAATTTAAATTTACTTTCCATTTTTATACTTCAAACATTTGCACTAGCTATTATTCTTGACTTTGTTTTTAACCTTTGAATGCTCATAGATCTTAATTTCTAATATTTTAGTATTTTGTTAGAAAGATAATTTCTCAATCTCTTCTTTGTCCTATTTGCTCTCTGCCTGATGCTTTTTTTTCTCCTATAGTGACTGTTTAATGCTTTTTTTTCCTGTAGTGAGCTCTGCCTGGAGACACAGGGACCAACCTCAGAGCAGACTTTGCACAACTTCGCAGAATTCAGCAAAAAAGTGGTGACAAAAACTCCATCGTGTGAAATCCTGGAATAAGGAGTCTCAAAAGATTATCCTGCAAACCAGCCTGATTTTGGACTGGGTCATCAGCATCCCTTTGATTTGGTCAGGAAACCGGCACAGAGAGGACTGTGTCCGTCCTGACAGAGGGACAGCCTGAGAATGGGCCTTATACAATGTGGTGGAGAAGGGATGTCTTAGTCTCTTCCAGACACACAATTTTCTCTCAGTTCACTGAAAGGTGCAACTTAGCATCCTCTCCATGGAAATATGGTGTGTACATCACAGTCTTTTCTATGAGTATTATGCAAATACAGTTCTCAAATTAACCTTGACTTTTTGGCATTTTGCTGAATAGCAAAGTAAACCCAGTCTTGTTTTCATACTTGTGTTCGCTTCAAAGTTCCTCTTCTAGCTCTGTCCCTGAGTCTAGAACTTACTTTGTGTTCTGGAACTGTTTAGATCATGATGGATGCAAGACAAGAATTGCATTGCCTGCTGCAGTTTTAAATATTTAACATTCCTAAAAAGCTATTAGATGTTTCTAAGAGTTGATGGGTATGTGATTGCATTGTTGTGTCCTTCAAAGACCTTGAGAAACTACCGAGAGTAGGAAGGTTAACAGTTTCAATTTTGTTTTAATGAGATACTGAAGTCTTGAGAAGCTGTGGAGATAAGGAGAGAAATAACTACATGATAAATGAGAAAAAGCAGAGATGTAACAGAGAACTAGGAGACACAAAACTCTTTATAAATGAAAGGTTTGAGGAATATGCTGTCAGAAATAAAATAAGGAAAGATCTCATCTTTATATTGTGTATTTCTATTTTTGTAAATCAGTGATAGTCACAAGAAAACTGCATTGAGATCACCGTCTGGTGAGATCAGATTATGGTAATGCAAAGTGGATTGCTGTTCAGGACTGGGTGAACGACTTGAAAATATGCTGAGCTGTTGCTGCATGACTCTTCAAAGTCAAAGTCAGATTATTAGAGGTAGAAAGTGACTGTACAAGAGTTGGTTCTCCCAGGGTTACTGCAAGCAAGTTCCTCAAGATTTTGTCACTGGTTTGTGGTGAACCTGGTGTTCTTCTTTTCAAAAGACATAATTGAGGAATGAGTTTAATTTTTTTTTTTCCTCAGTTTAAAATAAAGGACAGCATGACAAGGATATTAATTTTGATTTTTGGAAATGTTGAGTTTGTCTGCCCAAAACTGCGCTTTAAAAAAATTGTGATCTTATATTCTGAGATTGACACACTTATGTCCCTGCCCAACACCTGCTTCTCAGGAAACTAATACCGCAAACCTTCCAAGCACTTCATTTGAGAGTGCGACAATTCTACAGCAAGCTTAGGAGAAAAATCAGGAAAGAAACATTAAAATAACTGAAATTCGTTGTCATAGACTTAAAAATGTCAGGATGATTTCTGAGTTTATGTTCCTCAGAAAGGAAATATAACTATTATAAAATTATTACACCAGTTCTTGGCACAGAAAACTGTTTTTCTGCTTAACTATTTATGTTAATGAGTAAAACTGGTTTTCACAGAATTGGATGATTTTAGATTGTTAATGCAAAATCTTTTTACTGTAGATACAAAACTGTAATAATTTACCTTCACCCTGGGCAGACTCTTCTTCCTCTAAGGAGACTGTATTTTCTCAAAAGTGAGGTTCTCCCTGGTGTTTTATTTTCAATACAGATTATTTTCTTTAACAAAGGAAAGTTTCAAAAAACCCCCTCCTCTTATCATCAAATAACAACCCCCAAATAATTTGCTAATGACAGTAATGCCCAGCCCTTGAGGGTGGAGGATTTTGCTCACCACAAGAAATTGTGTTGAAAATATCCAGCAGTTAGTGCAGTTTTTCCTGTTCCAGAGGTAAAATATTTGGGTTTATGCCTGCTGAGTCAAATCTGCTAGAGATGATTTAATAGAACCAAATAGACAGCAAAAGGGAAACCGCTTAATGGCATTTTTGTTTTGATTGCAGCATGGTAGCAAAAGGCCCTCCAGAACACATTTTTTGTCTCTCTAGGCAAGAGAGCAAAGTATAAATAATGTTAACTTGTTAACTGCCCACCTGGAAAGATTCAATATAAGGTGTTTGACAGTGAAAATCTTCAGCTATTATAAGAATTTCAAAAGAAAATAGATTCAAACATGCTAGAATTAAAGTAAAGAATGAATACAGAGTAAAAATGAAAGAATTCAGAGAAATATATGGTTAAAGCTGGGTGAAATTAGTTCAGCAAACAGGAAATTTACTTCAAATACACAACTGACATCCAGAAATCCATGAAGAGTTTCATTCATAAAACAGAGAGATATGTGAACTACTAGTCTCAAGATCAGTCTAAAAATGTAAAAATATAAAAAAGATATTAAGATATCTTAATTATATTAATAATTACATATTAATAGTGTATATTATACTATAATATAATTTTAATTATCTTAATATTAATTATATTAATGATATTAATACACACAGTAAGTTTTCAGTTTAACATGAAGATCTATAGGAGTCTAGGGGAATTCAAAATAAGGCAAGATTTTGGGGCTTTTGCTGGCTTATTTTTTTGTGAAAAATATTTAGCATAATTTTTCAGGTTCACTGGAAAAAAAGATTAGTATTTCCCAGTTTTAAATTGAACAACCTACTGAAAGTCGGTTATACATGTCACTCTTGTTGCTTTCCAAAGCACTTTTCTAGCATAAAAGCATGTTCTGCTGTTCCTTTTTCTGCTTCATGTTCCTTTATCTTTCTGAATGCCTTCCACCGAGTTCCACTTTGTCTGATATCTCCCTTAGCAAACTCCTCCAGTGATCAAAGTCTTTCATCTGGTGATCTCTTTCTTAATTATATCCTCCTAAAATAAAAATTAGAAGACCCTGCCCTTCCTTTGGCAGATCTACCATTCAAGGCTGCTCCATTTGAATAGACAGTGATCAAAGATAAATAATCCTCACCGTGCAGCATTTCCACTGAATTAGAGGTATTATCACCTCCTCTGGAATTATCCCTTTATGGAAACAAAAGTTAAAACAGGATGTGATTAAACTATACATTCAAAATACTCCTAAAATCTTTCTCTCATTTAAAAAGTTAAATTTGAAAATGAAATTAAAAGAGTAATTTTTACATTTATAATCTCCATAAATTTTCATATGTTCATTTCTAGTCTTTCTGTACAAGAATTAACACACACACTTCACATCTTTTTCTCCATGTTTTTAATTTCCACTCTAAAGAAATTTAGATCTGTTCTAAACCAGATTTTAGAAATGCAGAATTTTTTGAATTCTTAATAATAGGGAAAGATTTTTATATAATATACAAAATTTGGCTATTGTTTAGTTTTGCTTTTTTTCTATAATCTTTTTATTCTGCATGTAGGATTTAATAGTTTTGATTATTCAGTGTATTCAGAAACTATACTTTGATGATCGTGTCTTTCCATATCTAGCACAGGTGACAGCAAATCACTGAAGATTCTTTATGACATTGTTCCCAAAGGAAAACAAAATGACATTTCCAATAGACTATTCTATCCTCACAGTAATAAATTAAAAAGAAAAATATTTTACAGTTACAGTACTTGAAAGAAGTTTTTTTTTCCTTTTATCTGTTCCTTGCATATTTGTTTTGTAGATGATACTGATATTGAGGTATTTCTTTTTCTTCACAGATAGTTTCTGGCACCAACATTGGCTTCTCAGTGTCTCTCTGAGTTGGTAGTCCATTACTTCAGATGTCACTTGCTTTCCACAAAAGATTTCCAGGGGAGGAGTTGGGGCTGTATATATACCTCACCACAACTTTATTTGCCTCCCGGCAGTATTGGCCAGTTGGTGGATCAACTGAAGTGTATGTGCACTGTGGGAGAAGTTAGTGAAGAAAATGCACTTGAAGGTAGTCTCATATCTATCCTTGCAATTCTTTATTAGTCTAAATATAGTATTACTCAAATTAACTTACTTGCCCAGGAAAAGTGAAATGCATTCTTTACACTGGCATAGCAAGAGGTAATCAAGAATTCAGCTCAGGAACATCTGGTGGAAATAAAAGTGATACTAAACTTGAAAATATTGTTCCTGCTCTGCCTCAAAATTGCAGAGTAAAAGATATTTTAGTGGTTCAGGAGGGCTAATACATGTGCATAAATTTGCCTTTAGTTTGTTGACTTCAGATCAGAAAAAATCAGCAGAGATCTGTAATGAATGCCCAGGAAAAGCTGTACTGGGTTTATGCAGACTAACTCTACAGCACTTGGCAGTCATTTTCCTTTTTTAAAACAATATGCATGACAGAGCAGTATAATGGAAATCTTAAGCCAGGTTTTGCTCATGGAGGTGATTTTCATCCCATACCTTTGAATATATCTTGCACTCAACCATTGTTTTTATCTCTCACAGATCTTTCCATTGTCACTATTGATAGTTTTGATAAACCTTGCTGTGCATACAGGATTCAGTACAGTAGAATTCCCAGAGAAAACTATTTCAGCATTTAGATCTGAATGAGTGTGCTTTTTGATCAGACCAAACTGGCTGTTCAAGAGTTGGTCTAAACTATACCAAACAACATCACATTCTTATTAAGCACCTTTCATATGAAAAAGAAAAAAAATGTTTTCTGATATGTTTCTGTTTCCTGAGAGCAACATTCTTTAGTCTTGTATTTATCCTAACTAAGCAGAGTTACACTGAGCCAGTAGAAGCACCTTTGTAAGCCACCTGAGAACACAATCAGGACTTCACTACTGGAAATTATGGACATTTCTTTAGGAGTATCTTTGGGGGGCCTAGCAATGCTGGATTTGGCTGATTGTGAAGATCTATCTATTCAGGTGACTCCAGAGAGCTGTATGCTCTCATGTATTAGCTAATTGACTATAAAATTTACTATTCATTTTTGTTTAAATAAAAACGTTTTCAGATAACTGGGAGAAGACATCCATCAAGTTGTGTAATTAGAAATATTTCTTTGGCCTTCTTGCCACTAGACCTCGAAAGGTTTTCTAGAAATGATTTCAGGGTTTCTATAACACTTTGCCTTCCAAAGAAAGTATAATTTTGAATACAAAATCCTTTAGTAAATCTCTCAGTTTAAAACCTAACATAATACTGAGTCAAATAAATAATCTTTCCTGTTTCATTTTCTGCCGTGTTGCAATCTCCTAGTTCCTAAAACTGTGATCCCTAGCTCATCATTGAATAGGATAATACTCTGTTAGGGAAATGGTTTAGTGGTGGACTTAGAAGTGCTAGATTAATGGTTGGACTTGATCTCAGAGATCTTTTGCAACCTAAACAGTTCTGTATCAATATCTCCATCTAGGTTATTATGGTAGGCAGAAAACTCCCCCACTATCCTATTTTTGAATCTCTAATGACTATAAATAAAGCTAAGAAAATTATGCTGGACTAAGAATATCAATTTATAGACAGCTAATAGAAAACAGAATGAAAATACTTACATTTTAGTTGAGATGTTTAGGCTACCTCTACTGGAAATATGCAGTCAATATCTGAGTCTTCAGAAGCAAATTTTTTCTGCCTATATCAGGTTTTTTTTATGATGGGATGAATCATCTTCATTAGTTATTCACTATGTTTTATTGAAAAAAACTAGTGTTTTAATTTATACCAAATATCTCACTTTTAGATTGCTAAAGTTATATGACATGAATCCTACCAAAGCATTTCTGCCTTTGTTAAAAAGACAAAGAATCAAACTTCAGACATTGATTCTCATAGTCCTTTATTTATTTTTAGTCTTATAACATATTTTTAGTGGTTTTTAGCTTAAATTTCATACCTTGGTGTAGTATGATCACAATCACACTCGACAATAATAGTGAAATATGGGGAAAATGCTCTGAAGTGATTTGGCTATTTGGAGACTATGATAAATTTGATTTACAAATGTAAACACTTTACAGCCGAGAAAGTTATTCTTGCTGGTGCTAGTTCTTAAAGAAAACAATGGAATTTGTCCACTGATTTGATCACAGAAAATAAATTTTGTTCCAGTAAGTATGCCAGGACCCAAACACAGAAATGTAAAGAGATTTGCCCCATGTTAATGAAAGCATGGTCAATAAAACCACCTAAGTGCTATTCTAAGCCTTGTTACGGTGCAGAAAACTGTATATACTATAAGTTAAAGTACTTGGTGGTTTCTGCCATGCAATATTTCCAGAAAACAGGAGAAGTTTAGAAAATAAGTATCTTGTTTCTATATCAGAAGAGCATATGCTTTGATAACTCTGCTTTCCATAAATCATGTATGTTCACGGTTTATGAATCTGTAATTTCAAGTCTTTACAAAAATGACAAAGTTGATGTTCATGCCAGGATTTATTCTCAGTAAAAGATATAATACTGTACAATTTTGCATAAAAACTATGTACCTGCAAAACACAGAAGCACACCAACCTGATTGATTTCTACATACTTTTGCCTAATAGATACACAGTAAATCTGTTTATAAGACAAATACTGACTTTTGAGAGATGGAGAGATCTAGGTAATTTGGAGCACTGGTCAATGATTGATTGGATGCAATTTGACAAGTCCAATTGCCAGGTTCTGCCCCTGGGATGGAGCAATGTCAGGCCCAAGTATAAACTGGGGGAGCAGTGGCTGGAGAGCAGCCCTGCAGAGAGGGATCTGAGGGGCTGGCTGACAGCAGGAGCAGCGCGAGGCAGCTGTGTGTGCCCGGGCAGCCAAGAGGGCAAACCCCATCCTGGGGTGATCACACACAGCATCAGCACCAGCTGGGCCCACGGGGTGATTCTCCCACTCTGTTCAGCCTTGGAGCAGCCTCAGCGGGAGAGCCGTGGGCAGTTCTGGGCTCCACAGTTTAAGGATGTGAGGGTGAGTGAATGCATCCAGAGGAGGGCAACAAAGCTGGTGAAAGGGCTCAAGGGAATGTCCTGTGAGGGGGGGAAAGGACGCTGGGCTTATCAGATTTGGAGAAAAGCAATGGGGGGTGATCTCATTGCTCTGTACAGCTTCCTGAGGAGAGGAGGGGGAAGAGGAGGGCCTCTCTCTCCCTGAGATCCAGTGAGACCATACACAGGAATGGTTCAAAGCAGCTCCAGAGGGGGATCAGAGTGGACATTAGGAAGCATTTCTTTACTAAGATAATGATCAAACCCTGGAACAGGCTTCCTAGAGGGGTGATTGATGCCTGTCAGTGTCTGGGAGGTGTTTGGACAATGCCCTTAACAACATATTTCAGCTTTTGGTCAGGGCCAAAGTAGTCAAACAGCTGGACTAGATGATTGTTGTAGATCCCATGCAACTGAAATATTCTGTTCTAGATACAAGTACAAATTAACATAGTGATATTAACAGCATGTCGCAAAATGCAAGAAAACAAATAATTTCCCATTTGCATAATTCTAAATAATTATTGCTGTATTCATTGTAATAAATATACCAAACAAGCCTTTGATGTATGGCTTGAATGGATTTCTTAAAGCTCTATGTCAGCCATTTTTATGAGATTAGTGCAGAAATATCTTGCAAAATGCAGTGGTTGCTGTGGTTCACAAGGTCAGATTCAATGTTCATAACAATTTAATCTGACCTTACAAATGGCAAAAATTAGTTCTGTGAATAGCTTTATTTTGATAGTAGTAGACAGTAATCATTACACATTCTGTACCATCTTGCAAGTCTGTCTTTAAAAGTATACAAGATACTCTTAACTTAATAAGCTTCTTCATTTATTCCCCAAACAGACAAGCTAAAAGAAAAGCTTAAACATCCCCCCACCACTTAAAGAGCAATATACTAATGTAAAATGCCTTTTTTCTTTTCACATTTGAAGAGTTCCAAAAGTCTAGTTTTGATTCCCATCTATGGAGAGCAGTAATATTTTGTCACACAATAAATAATGTAGGTATGAAAGAGTTTTGCTTTATGTGATATTAATTATGTTAAACCACGGTATTTAGGTTCTTATGCCACTTCTAGTTTATCTGAACAGCTTCAAGATTTTGAGGTAGTGAGGTGATTTAACTCCTACAATTTAGCAATGGCCTGAGTGGCTCACTCAATCTTGTACTCAATTTTGTTGAAGGTACTGGCTGCTGTCATAACACCAACCTAATATATTATTTTTTGCTATTTGTCTTTGAGATCATAGACAAGTGAATGGTATTTCTAATTAAGACTACTTTTATATACTTAAAATTCTCTCAATTTATCAAATAATCAATATCTGGTACGAGTCTCTTGTTCTGCCTAAGAACCCAGATCATCTTGGGAAATATTTGGCTGCTGGCTCAGTGGGTGCCCTAGAAAAAAAGAGTAGTTAAATCATTAACCTGCATGTTCAAAATGCGTGTGTGTTTGAGTTGGTTGTTTTCTTTAGTCAGGCTATTCCTAGAACTGGTTCACAGAATTTACAACCTCATTTTTCCAAAATAGGTTTCTACAATCTTTTCAGTAAGGCTGCTTATTCAAATCATGTAAATGCTTAGTCAGCTAGCCTCTGTGCATATCTGAAATAAACTGTGATTACAGATTAAAACTGATAAAAACCAATAATTTTTATCTAAGGTGTTTCTGCCCTAAATATACATACATAGATAAAACTCAGGCCCTCACAGACTGATGCAGACAAATTATTTCTAATCTCAAAGTAGCATGAATATAGATAGAAAAAATACGTCTTATGTTTCATGAGGAAACATCTACAAGGATAATAATAATAATAATTCATGTGTAATACATATTTGACATAGTTGATATGTATTGAAGTTGTTGGTTTATTTCACATGTTCTGATGGTTTAAATCACTGCTTACTTAGACTAGATGGAGTAGGAGGTATTTCTATTAAAATCACTATTATAATAACTTTGTAGGTGCTAGTTAAGTATATAATGCTTTAATGCAGCCTAATACATATATAGTCCTAAAGCTATTAAGCTTTAGTGAGATGACCCAAAGCAATCTGGCTGGGGCAGCTCGGACCTGACAAAAGGCTAATTCACTCTGCTGAGAAGAAGCGACAGCAGATAGACTCAGAGAAAGAAATAAGGAAGAAATGTGAGATCAGTAGCCTAAGGTTTTTGCAGGAATCATGACAAAGGAGTAGCTTTACCATGAGGCAAGATGGTTGTGCTGAGATTTTACTAGGTGAAAAGGCACACAGAAGATGTCTAAGGGTTGTTGGAGACTGAAATCACTGTTTGAGGACAGTGGGCATTTAGCCAGCCAACTGATGATAGTTGATATGAGATGCTAAAGAAACTTGGTCTTTTTAGTCTACTTAAGGGAAAATAAGGGATAGATTGATGGATGAAAAATTGATATTTAAAGATGAACTCAGTGGGAAAGATATAGAAAAACTCAGTGCCTTGAAGGTGAAAATGCCCACTCAGACTAGAGATGAGGTATATTTTTAATTGTGAGAAGGATTAATAACTTCCAATTTATTGTAGACTCCATCAGTGTCTGAAAAGCAGCTAAGAATTTATTATGGGAGTGAAAACCTGCTCTTTCCACCTGTACCCAGAAGCTCTAAGGTAGGTGGCTAATTCAGCAGAGACACAGACCAGTATGACATGTAGGTATAGACTGAGCTGGATGCAGTATAGACTAGCTTGCACTGGGAAGGTCCATTTCAAATTTTGGTGTAAGGTCCCATGAATGTAGCTATAGAGCTTCAGGTTGAAAACTGGCTAGTGTTTACTACCTTGAGAAAATAATAGAATGCATATCCAACTTGCCATGCACACCGATTCTTGGGGAAATGCTGTAATAAAAAGGCAGATGTCATCCATGACCACTTATTCTAAGTGGATGAGGTTCCTTTAGCTGTGGTAGATGAGCCCACATTAACATGCATCTCTCTGGCCACTAAAATCTGTTACTCTAGGTGAAAGCAAATGAAAAATAAGAGTGATTGAGTAACAAGGAATGAACGAAATGTTATTATTTGAATGGTTACATCTGCTATTTGTTACCATATTTTAAATTATTTCCACTAGCAGAATGATCACTGTGCCTTTCCTCAGCTGGCTGTTTCAGTCTTGTCATATTTTGATTTGTGTTTGCATGGAAATACGCAAATCTGTCATTGTCACAGTTTGACAGTGTGTGACAAAAAGAAATGCCACAAATTATTTATCCCTGATTCATTATTCTTAGGTCCATGATGTTTATGAACATTTCTCTCTATAAATTTTAATTCATTTATTCATTTAATGTGTCCCTCAGGAATATTTTTAGTAATGAAAGAATGAAGATTATGTAAAGCTGAAGTAGCTCCCTCTGGGCAAGCTGGGCAAGTGGTCAGAGGGTATTATAATAAAATTTAACATTAAGTGTAATTTTTCACGGAACCTACTAAGGTTTGTAAATATAATTCACACTTCCATTTTCTGTATTAGTTCATCTTTGATGCAATAAATCAATCTTTATTTGCCTTTCTTGGAACAGTGTTTGTTATACTTCTTTTAAAATAGTTCAAACAAGGTTTGTCTGGCTTATTTTAATGATAGAAAATTCCATGTATGTTATCGCACAGAACAAATGATTATTCAGGAATTGTGACTCTGTTGTAATCTAGTTGCTGGAAAGCATTTTAGAGGTATTATTTGCATAGATTTTCATTTGCTCTTGTGGGTATTCTGAGACCTAAGCAGACTAAAGGAAAACTGGTTTGAGCACAAGTTGCTGTTTGTGTTGGTTTGAGGATTCTTTCCTTTCCCTACCACTACAGTCCCACACTGTAGAAAAGCTGCAAACTGAAAGTTGCTGGACAACATCTGACTGTGCTCTGTATGTCAGTCTGTTTATTTTCTTTTGCTTTGCCTCCCACCTACTGTGCATATGTAACTAGGTCATGGAAAGTGGAACAACTTTAGGAGGAGAGTTCAGCATCCACCTACCACTAAACATATTTTGACCACTTTTGTGACTTATTTTCTTACAAAGAAATTTATTTCTGTAGGTGAAAAGTTCCTAATTTATATTTTTGTAAGAATTAACTGCTTCTAATCTTTCCCACGACATTTTTCTTTCTTAATGGTCTGGTACGAAGTATACTACTTTTTTTATCTGAATCAGTACTTGCCGTGACTTACGGCAGTTTTGCTGATATTAATAACTTACTATTATGCCTGATTTATTAGCAGAGAATACATAGCTAGTCAGTGGGCCAGAGGTGAAAAAAAACCCCAAATATTTAGTCCACCAGCATGGTGCTTTCAGCTGAAGGAACAAAGGAGAATTGTGCTGCTTTTTAAATGGCCAGTTAATTAATGAACACTTAGTTTTCAAGAACCACAAGAGTTACCTTTTCCTAATATGTCTCTGTATTGGAGCTGGTTGTGATGCAGTTAATTTTTTTCATAGCAACCTGTGTGGTTTTGTGTTTTGGATTTGTGGCTAAAACAGTGTCAATAACAAGTGAATACTTTACCTGTTGCTCAATAGTGCTTGTGCAGGTATAAATCTTTTTCTCCCACTCTACCCATCCTCACCTTCAAGGAGGCTGAAGGTGAAGAAGTTGGGAAGCAGCACTACTGGGACTGTTGAATCAGCCAAGGGGATATTCCTACCATATAATGTCACGGTCAGCAATAGATCTGCATTCTTCATTCAATTAGAACTGTAGAGGAGGAAGGGGATGAGGTGATTTCTTACTTCCAAGGTGGCTATTGCTCAAAAATCATGGTGTCTGACTACTGGTTGGAGGTGGTGTGTGATTTCTTTTAAAAAGGAGCATTATCTCCCCTTGATAATGCTTATGCTCAGTTAAGAAGACAGCAGGAAGTTAGCAGGGCTAGGAACAGATTGTTCTAGTCAGCATATATGAATTCATTTTATTTGGAGGGCTCTTTCATTCTTTTAGTCTAACTATGGGTGCAAGCTACACTTACAGGCACAGATATAGTTCTTTTGATACTTTTCTTCTCCCTGTCTTGCCCAATGAATATTTAAATGACTGAAAAAAAGAAAAAAAATCAAGGTGTTTGTCTCTCCCAGTGTAATGATTCAATTCCTGGTTTCTACTGTTAACCTGAAAAATAAGACATTAAGGCTTGAATACCTTAAAGTAGGAAAAATTGTATTCAGTTCTTATACAAGTTGTAGCAGCTTTCCATGATGAAAAGTGGCAGAGCTAAATGGGAAAAAAAAAAAAGGGAAGGGATATAAATATCATCTAAGACTTCTAAAATAAGGGTATGAAAGATGGGAGGACCTATTTCCAAAACTTTAGATTGTGAATTTTTAGCAGAAAGAGACATTTCCAGTGATAACTAATAAGCTATCCTAAGTGTGAGTTCAGGCTTTTTTCTCTGAGTTCTCCTTTGCTTACTGAAGGTGGTATGCCAATCAATAATCATAGTTGGTAGTTATCAGGCAATTTATGAGGTCTCTTAATTTCCTCATAGGTAGTCTAGATGCTTAGCTCAAGACTTTATATTTTATTGCATTGAACCTAAGCCTTGATCCATCTTACCATTGACCTTCACAAAATGTAACTGAAACATTTAAGTGGGAGTTTTACTAAACTCCCTACAAAGTGGCTAGACAGGACACAGTCTCACTGGGAGAAAAACTGTACATGAGATCTGAATCATTCTGGATACCCATATATCTTTTGACTGATTTTGGAAGGAACATGGGGTTTTGTTTCTATGTGGGCCTGATATTTCTGTGTCTGAGAGATTTTAGCCAGCTAGCAGCTGCTAACTTTTCCCAAGGGAAAAATATCTTGAGAAGGCTTCTTCTCAAAACAATCTTGATAAACAACTGATCCATTCTCAGAACAATCTTGCTCTAGGAGATGTTTGCCTATCTAGTTCTGTTTCTCTAGTTTAACCAATGGGATTAGAGAAGTGTTGTTTCTATTCACCAGTCATGTTAAGTCTGTATCGGAACACCTTATAAAAGGTAGTAAGAACTAGACAATAAAGCCTTCTCTATGCTCTTTGCCTTCTGAAAAGTACTTTGAGCAATTCATTTTCTCGTGTCCTACAATGACATTTCTATGATAGAAATACCTCTGCTTGAAAGAAGTCTCTAGGCCCAGAGGCAAAAACCATTCTGTGGACACAGATCCTTGACTTAGTTTTTTAGAAGAGGATCACCTGATATGGAGAACTCTAAAGCACAATTGTTGTAGTACAAAGTGAGTGTAGGATTAATCCTCATGTGTGTAAAAACTGTGAAACAAATTTATTGTAACCTAAATAGGTTTTTTCCTTCTTTGTTTTTAAACCTTAATTCTATTCCCACTGAAGAATAGAGTTTCACCAGTAACATTTCTGTTACTGTAATTCACAAATGTACTTAGTGAAAAATAGCAATTCCCCAAAGGTATGAATCAGCAATTTTTCCCTCTTTTGTCGGTAGGATTTTAAAAAAATCATCCTTCCTCAATTTACCCACCTCCTGCAAAAAAAGTAATTATGCTTTGTTGAGAAACAGTCTTCCTTTTTCATTCTTTAAATGTAACAGTTTTCATTCTTTAAATGAAAATAAAAACAGAGTTCAGATGCTAGTAATTTCCCTTGATTTCTTTCCCAGTGTTAGACACTGTCAAGTGCTGTAGCAATGTGTGATGCTTCCCTGCTGTTGTTTTGCTGTAGGACCAAAAATCTTCCATAATTCATCCACTTACACTAATTTTGAGGTTGATCTTTTTCTAATTTGATGTTCATTGATTTATTTACCTTTTTTTTTTGCATGCATAAAATACACTTAGGAATAATCCCTAAAACTGGATCATATGGAAACATGTCTTTTAAGTCTTACATCTTATCTATTTTTTTTTCTTGGTCTTTTTATTGGGGTTGCTTTACATTACCTCTGAATAATGTTTAATTTTCAGAAGTGTAATTCACCTGCATCACATCCAATGAGCAATTATTTTCCTTCTCTCAGCTTTCAAGCCCTTATGACCAGTCTCAGACACAACACTGGAGGATCTTCTGCACCACTAAATTCTCACATTTGGCTTCTTAATATTTTTTATCTTGCAATAATAGGAACTGATAGAAGCTGATTTGGTGCATGAAAGCAGATTGGTAATTTATGTACAGATGGTGAACTAAAGCTGTGTCATTTGGATCTCAATCCTGAAAATCAGTACCTTTTCCCCCATGGGAATAGGGTGTGGCTGACGGCTTTACTCAGATGCAGAGATGGTGAGCAGGCATTGCCCATGTGCAGGGCAGAAATTGCCCTATCAGCCATCAGACTTCCTGTGACTGTGGATTAGTGAGATGAGGAAAAATGACATTTCTCTCTCTTACTTACATGAAAATAAAACTAACTGAGGGGACTCTAGGAGAGGTCTTCACTGAAGCTGAACTGGAGGAGTGACTCTAGCAAATGATGGTGTTGCCATATTTGAATATAACCCTGAGTATTATTTATACCCTATTTACCCCCAGCTTCAAATGCACACTTCAGAGTGAATAAAGACTAACTATGCCACTACATTTTTTTCAGAAATGGTGCCTGACATGTTATCTAGGGTTTGCATTTCATTATGCAGTCATTTTTAATACATTCATCTAATGACTAAAGACAAAAAGTGCCGTAATTTTTATCCTTGCTGTTCCATTGGTATGTTTGCTTTATTCCTATCCAAGAAAAATAATTTTAGAAAACTTATTCCAAATATTCTCAAAATATTTCTTGTTTGAAATTGTCAAAATTCAGTTTCCATAATAACACTTGTTTTTTGTGTGGAAATCCAGTCTGATGTCATCCTGCGAGACAGACAGGTTCATTTGCTGCAGTGTTTGTTTCAATTCCATTATCTGCAGAACCCCAGGCAAATAGTTTACAGCGTGGATAGTATCCCAGAGCCAAGCAAGGGCTGTCGTGTCTGGTGATGTTTGACAGTTTGCAGAGATTGCTCAGCAGGCAGGATCTTCTTCTTATCACTAATAAGGCCAGTGTGTTCTCAGATTATCAGGTTCACACTTCATAATGATTTCTTCCCAGTTTGCTATACCACAATGGCAGGCTGGAAAGTTGTTTGATGAGCTCCGGCTAAACATATGCAGCTCAGCCATTCTGACACATGCAATTTTAATACATGCTGGATACTCAGACTGACATAATCCAAAAAAGGCATCTATTTGGGGACTTCATATTTTGGCTTTCAGTCAAGTGTGAAATGGAAGTTCTTCTGTGTGATGAAATATTGCTGTCTTGCACTGACATGGAGAGCCGAAATGTCTCTGTAGTCAGTTCACCACATTTCTTAGGAGTCCTCTGCACTGATTTTCTGTGGAAACACATACCAAACATGCATTGCTAACTCAGTGTGGCATTTTGCTTTCTGCTGCTAGGCCACAACTAATATTCTGAACCTGCCAAACCAGCGGTAGACAGCTTTTCCATGACTTCTCCCTACTTATCAGTGAGTTACAAATAGCCTTTCCTTTTCACTGTGTCAATCCTGGTAATCCCAGTGGTTCAAATGACCAATTAGTGACATGGTAGCAAAGGCACTTCAGCTGTTTTGGTTTAGAGCTGAGCTTAGCTCATATAGAGGCTTGTTAACAGCCTCCTAATTAGATTTCTTTCTAAATTTATCCTGGATTCTATAAAAGATCCCAGAAGCTTAAGACCAAGCAATAATTCTGCCAGAATTGCAGCCATGTCCTTAATCCTGCTTGGCTTTTTACTGCCATAATTTTTTTTTTTTTT